>NDXB01014098.1:108619-134584 GCA_002631895.1 Agapornis roseicollis
TGTTTTTTTTTTTTTTTTTTTTGAGAATTTAATTAGGGTTTGTATATGTTTTTCCTCTTACATCTGTGATAGGTTTCACCTGACTTCTTCTGGCTTTTTCCCTAGGCTGACATGACATGTCCAGGCTTTCGAGAATATCATGAAAGGCTTCAGACGTTCTTGATGTGGTTTATTGAAACTGCTAGCTTTATTGATGTAGATGATGAAAGATGGAACTACTTTCTAGTGTAAGTACAGTTCTAAAGCAACAGTGGACCTTATTACCTCCACAAAGCCTGCATTTTAATTGTGGCTGGCCAATTATTGGAGCAGTATAATGATATTTTTCCCAGGAAAGAAAAACCATTGTTTATGAGGCTTGAGTTTTCCTCCATTATGCTTTGGCAAAGCTTGAGAATAGAGCTGAATTAAATGCTGTTGTCCGTTAGAGCCTTGAATGTAGGCTTAAACAGTAAAATGAGCTTTGCCTGTGTTTTCTTTTACTTGCCACCTATTCATCTTTATAATAGGCAAGTGCACTGAAGTGCTGTAAAGAGGCCTGATTTATCCAAGTTGCTGCACACCAATTAAGTGAATTGTACATTCAGAACATAGCAGGTGTACCCATTGGGCCCTCACAGAGTAGCTTGCTGACACTGAAAATTCAGTTGGAGAATGGAAAAGAAAATGGACACTGCATGGGAGCGCGACTGTAATTGACCTGCTTGGCTTTCTGTTTTATCTGCAGATTTGAGAAGTATAATAAGGATGGAGCTACGCTCTTTGCGACCGTAGGCTACATGACAGTCTATAATTACTATGTGTACCCAGACAAAACCCGGCCACGTGTAAGGTAATTGGCGGCGTAACTCGTGCCTTGCCTTTTATTTCAGAAGAGGGAACTGCTGAAGTTCCCAATACTTGTTTATAATGGTGTTGATTTGTTTAAAAAAATCCCCATTATTAGCTGGCTATGCACTGATTTATTTCATTGTTCCCTTCTTGAAGCGGATGGAATCTCGAACAAGTTTTGAATATTTAGTGATTTTAAGACTCCGTTAAAAATTATGTTTTAACATGCAGATTGCTACATGTTCTTTAAAATGAAATACTGATTTTGGTTTTAAGCCTTTACATTATAATGTTTGCAAATGCATGCATTTGAACTAAAAATACATTCCTTTGTCTGTAGTCAGATGCTGATCTTGCCACCATTCCAAGGAGAAGGCCATGGTGCTCAGCTGCTTGAAACAGTTCATAGATACTATATGTCTTCTCCTACAATACTTGATATAACAGGTTTGTGTTAAATTATTAACTCTGTTCAGTTGTTTAATAAGCAACTTGTAGCATTCTCAGGGTATTAGCCTGCAAACTAACTTTCATGTTCACTTGTCAGAATTAAATGGCCTTTTGAAGATTTAGCTTCAGCTCAGTTCAGGATTAATAGAATCCTGGTTTACAGAAGAACTGTATATAATGTAGCTCCTTAAATCCTGTACTTAGAGAACAGCACACCAGGAAAATTCAATCCCTAGCATGAACGGATTACCAGCTAATTAGCCATCTTATTGTGAGATACACAGCTGAGTTTGCCAAGAGATCAAGCTTTGTCAAATTCCTTGTTCTACTTACTCCTATTAGCAAAACCTGACTTGTGGGGACGGGGCAACACACCAAACTAAAATTGCATATTAATATTAGTGTGTGAGTCAAAATTTTACAGATGGGAAAAATCTAGAGAGTTTGTGCTCCAGGAGCATGTATTGCTGGCTCAAGGTACCCATGATATTAGAGGTGTAAGTACAAATACCTGAAATAAAAAGTTATTAAGGAAATGGCACAGGGGAAAAAGATTGTGTGTGCATTAAAAAAAAGATAGAATGTAAAAAATGGCTACAGAAGTGACATCTTTGCTGTGGTTTCAAGTCCAGTATAGGAAGAAATGGAGTTCAAAGACTATTTGACCATTCAGTTCTAGGTGCTGTCTCCGACCTCATCTTAGTCAGAAATAATTCGCTCATTCTAATTCAAAGACAGTAGAACTCTAGCTTCCATAATGCATTGCTGCAGGATAATCGTAACATAATGTAATTTACCTCATCATTTTGATTCAGTTCATAGGAACCTAAGGAAGTATAACGTTGTTTATGCAACAGGAAATCATGTGCATCATGCATTTACTTTTTTTCTTTCTCCTTTAATAGTATGAATCTTTGTAAGCTTTTATAGCTGAGGATAAACAGTCTTAACAGGGTACTGCATAAATCATATGATCATGGCTTAGTGTCTTAAACACAGGGTTGTAGCACACAGTAAGTGTGCACTAAAATAAGTTTTTCTTTATGGAATGAAGCAAAGGAAAATCTTGCAGTGTTCTACATGGCACTCAGGTTACGGAAATTAAGGTTTTAACAAAATTATTTTCGTTTTAGGTGGAAAAATCAGGGTGGACAACCTTGATATGGTCAGGATATTTAGTTATGTATCAACTAAACTTGTGAAGTAAAGACTTTAACTTTCTGAAAAGCAGAAATGAAAATTGGCTTAACAACTTTGAAAGACCTAATACTTTAAAAAAAATACTTTGGAGTTTCACATTTACAACAGATATTTTGTTCTGCTTATAGTTTGTCATTCTGACACAAGTGAAATGTATACTGGTAATGCTTACTGTACAGAATCATCATTATAGAATCACAGAATGGTTGGGTTGGAAAGGACTTTGACGATCATTTAGTTCCAACCCCCTGCTATGGGCAGGACACCTTCCACTTGAGCAGGTTGCTTAAATCCCAGTCCAACCTAGCCTTGAACACTTCCAGTGATGGGGCAGTCACAGGTTCCCTGGACAGCCTGTTTAAGTGTCTCACAACCCCCACAGTGAAGAACTTCTTCACTGCATCTAACCTCAATCTATTCAATTTCAGCTTAAAGCCATTCCCCCTTGTCCTATCCCTACACACCCGTGTAAAAAGTCCCAGTCCAGCTCTTTTGTGAGCCCCTTTTAGGTACTAGAAGGCATCTGTCAGGTCTTCCATGAGCCTCCTCCTCTCCAGGCTGAGCAAGCACAGCTCTCTCAGCCTGTTTTCACTGGAGAGGTGCTCCAGCCCTCTTAGCATTTTTGTGGCCCTCCTCTGGACTCACTCCAACAAGTCCACATTCTTCTTATGCTGGAAGCCCCAGAGCTGAACACAGTACTCCTGGTAGGGTCTCACCAGAGTAGAGGGGGAGAATCCCTTCCTTCAGCCTCTTGGTTATGCTTCTTGATGGAGCCTGTGATATGGTTGGCTTTCTGGGCTGTTGGTTCATGTTGAGCTTCTTGTCAGGGCTATTCTCACCTTTTCTCCACACAGTGTGTATTTGCCCTTGGAATTGCTCTGATCCAGGTGCAGGACCTTGTATTTGGCCTTGTTGAACTTCATGAGTTTTGCACTGCCCCACTTCTCAAGCCTGTCCAGGTCTGTCTGGATGGCAGAAACTGAGACTGCCTCTTCTTTCTTAATGGAATTAATTAACTTTAGTACGGCTTCTCCAATCTTTTTTGCAGAATAAGTGCTGTAAGAATTGCCATACAAGATTAGGCTACTTCTGCACAAAACATTAACAAATACCATCATCATAAGCTCTCTCCAATCCAAAAAATTGCCAGTTGTGCATTGCTGCATATACACACCAACAGCTTCTATCCCAGTCCTTCGTGGTAACTTACTGGTTTTTGATTATCCTTAAACTGCAAATTTCAACTAATTACAGTGGTCCTCAAAATTAAAGAAAAACACAGCTGGGACATAAACTGTTTAACAATAATTTCTGTAATGCTAGTGCATGGAAAAATGAATGCTGGGGGCAGTGTGACCCTGCTACTTGTAGTATGCTTGTCTATTAAGTAAGGAAGAAATACATTCACAAAGTTGTAAAGCATTTTTCTTCTGTATAGTTCATGAGTGGGAGCAAAGTTGCATGTGGGACCATGCTGATGTTCACTGAAGTCAGTTCTCAACTTTGGTGTTTTTTTCTAAAGCAACAGTTTTGATAGTTATTCTACCATTTTAAGCAAAATGGAGGTAACTCAAAATTGCAATCAGCTTTTGCCTAGGTTCTCCTAGCATTTTAATTTTGAACAAGCTTGTGCTTTGGGTCCCTTTAAAACTCATGGTTAATACATGCTTTCAGCTAGTTTAGTTGTATATGGTAGGATAGTTTCACCAGTTTGTCCACGTAGTTTGTATTCTAGTAGTTCTACCATTGTCAAATATAGAATAGATGGAACATACAAGGAAAAGGATTTAAGCATAAAGTAGTTTTCCCAAGGAATTAAATTTTATTAAATATGTATGTTGTCAGTCTCTTAGAAATGCATATCTAATACTGTACAGTACTGCATACATGAAATATTGGAAGATTTTCTTTCTGCAAGCTCTTTAACATTCTACTGTCAAATATCTCAAACTTTGATAGCAGTACTTACAATTAAGCACAGTTGTTTATATACTGATGAATGTTGTATTTACCTTTGTTTTCCTTATTTTTTTGTAATTACATACCAGAGATGAGGAAATAAATAATACTGATATTAGCTACTTTTTGTTTGTTTCTAGCTGAAGATCCATCTGAAAACTATGTGAAGCTAAGAGACTTTGTTCTTGTAAAGCTCTGTAAGGATTTGCTTTGCTTTTCCCCGGGAAGGCTAATGCAAGGTTTCAGTCAAGAAATGGTGGTGGAAGCACAACAAAAACTAAAAATAAATAAGGTATTAAATCAGAAACATTTTAGGTGCACATATTCATATCAAATTAATAGAATAATAATTTAAACATAGAGGGGAAATTTGGGATTTACACATTACAGCCAACTTGCATAAGGAAACTACATTTGCAGCTTTCTCTATCTGGTATCTTAAACCTGAAAGGATAAATAAGTTGGGTTTGGACTTTTCTGGCAGTATCAAGACGTGCTAATGTAACAAATAAACCACCTTATTTTTGTTCCATTCCTCAGCAAAAGAAAATTTGGCCTTGAATAGTTTTCATGTAGATGCAACAGTAGTAATAAAATAGCAATGTGATTTTATTTTTCTCAGATGTGATACTAGCTGATCCTCCTTCTAAAAGTGCTTCAGTTTTTCCATTTGCCCATTTTCATTTTCTTCACTAGTAAACAGAAGACTTGTAAATGCTGTTGTTTCATTCTCATTTAGAACTCCAGAGGCCTTGTCAAGGGCTTTACTAAAATTAGAGGACTAGATACTGTTTAGTCAAATGTTGCTTAATATCAAGTGTTGCTCTACTTCGAGGCGTTCAGTTCTTTGAAGTAGTTTTGGACTCTGGTTTCTGGATTTTATGCTGCTCATTTACAGCAAATCCTTGAAGCACCTTTACTGCTGGCAGAGCACTTTGAGATCAGACACTGGCTGCATGGAATAAAATTTTTTTGAAGGAAAAAAAGAATGCTTATTCATTTAACCCAGCAGATACGAGGATGGGTTTGACAGAGGCTTTGTCCATGTCTCTGACTGTCTTCCCTGAAGCTGAGGAACTACTCTAATATTTCAGTATTTCTCCACTTTCACATTCTGGTGAGTGACCTCTTTATTCAGACATGGTTTTTATTCTCCTTTCTTTTCATTAGCAACACACAAGACGAGTTTATGAAATCCTCCGATTGCGTGCAACAGATATGGGTGATGCAGAACAATCCAGAAGCTATCGGTTGGACGTTAAAAGAAGACTGATTGGCCCCTATAAGGTGTATATGACTTAAGTATCATTTACTACTTATTTCAAGGCTAATTATACTTGATTTTACTCTCATTTCCATAAATGTAGTTTATGCCAATTATGTTGCCAATCAACTACTATTAGTTATGCAGTGTTCAATTGACATGTATACAGATGCAGAGAACATTCATACATACCAGTGCTGAAGATCCTGGGTTTGGCTCCTGAGTGTTTCCTGCCCAGTTCCAGCAGGAAGTTGTTACTAAGCTTATGTTGTCTAGCTACAAGTAGCATTATGTCCAGGTGGGCCAAAGGGGAAGAAATGTCAACTTCTTAAAAAGGTTAAAAATATCTTAAATAGACAGGCAAAAGCTTGGAGAGGTAAATGGTGTGCAGTTTACACTGCAGATTAGGTATACCTTAGGTTTGTGTTCTACTTGTTAGCCAGCTCTTAACAAGATAACTTGCTAGAAGTAATTGAGCTATGTCAATAAAGAGCTGTGTGCAGGCAGAATATAAAATAATTTCAGTAGTAAAGTTCAGTAAATTTAGTACAAAGTAATTTCCTTAGTTCCTATGAAGTATGTATCTTGGGTTCTGCAATGTAGCTGATCCATGTTGCATAAACTGACCCTTTAGATACAGATTTAAAAAAAAAAAAATCCTAGTTGCCAATGGCATCAGTCTTTGTCTTAAAGAGTCAAAGGGCCACAAATAAGTCTAGGTTTATTGCTATAACTAGCATGTTAGCTACTCTCTTCAACTAAGTACTTGCTTAGCAAACCAAAACCCTGTTGGGAAAGTTTCACGTTTTGGGGAAACCAAGAAGTATCTTGGTTAGCTTGGAAGCCTTCCTAAAGTAGCATTTACCCCATTATACCAGTATAGCAAAACTTTGTACGGATGTTGGACTTACGAAGACTGTTAGGAGAAATGAGAACCCAGCACTGTATTAAATACTTGCATGATCAGGAGTAATGCAATATCACGCTGAGTGGCAGGACCTAAATCAGACCTCCTTTTCTGAACTGAACTTTGCTTCTCTCTGGGAGATTATGAATTTTTTTCTGATCTTGATCAGTTATAGTTTACTGTGGTCTCTACTCCTTCCTCCTGACCCTCAGCATCAATCTTAGAAAGAAAACAAATTTTCCTTTGGGAGATAAGTGTAAAATCACATAGAGTACAGTGGGGCTTTGCGTTTTGAAATGGAATGGATGGTAGAAATGGAATCCTTGGGGAAATTCTGTTGTTTTTATGAACTGTGATTCCATAGGCATGCAAAGATGTATTGATAAATTGCCAGGCATACATAATGCTTGCTTTTTTCTTTTTTTTTTTATTTTTTTTTTTTTACATAATAAGATTTTGAATGACATTCTGCTTTTACAAAGTGATGGAAGACTGAAGAATAGACAGTAACTAAGGAACTAAGCAGTTCAGTAATAGATATCAGCTGTATAAAAATACATCCGGGGAAAGGAAATACAAAAGTACTCTGAGATGTTTTTAAGGAACAGGTAAAAATACCACATGTGACACAGCAAGAGGATCTCATTGCTGTACAAATACATTTATGCTTGTAAATTTTATTGCATTTCAAGGTTGCTACTGCCAATCCTCCCAACTTTTGAAGAATTTGTAGCAGTTCATTAAACGTTTTTTGTGTTGAGGAAGCTTAAAATTAACTTTCGATGGTCAGTTATGGGGAAATTAGTTAGCCAAACAGCCACATAACAGGGACATCAGTGTGATTAATGTCAGCATAGAACTAAGTATCCTGGTTGTTGCCACAGTCTGGTTTTTCATGCCATACATCTTCAGCAGTAGAAGTCTAATATGGCCATATCTGTTTGGTTAAGGAAAAACTTAAAAACTGTTTTTCACTTCATAACACAGAAACTGAGGATTTAACTGAATAGATGTCCCAGTCAAACACTGATACTGTGTTACTTAGGATTAAGGATGTAGTAAAGAACTAGATAGTACTGAAATTGAATTAATATAATTAAATGATATACCTGATGATCATTGATTGTGCTCAAACTGCTATTTGTTTGCTTGCTTAGAAAAAGCAGAGAGAACTTGCCAAGATGAGAAGGTGTTTAAGACCAGAGGAGCTGACGAATCAGTTGAACCAAATAGACCTAAACATGCAACATGAACAGTTAGAAGAGAGCTTCCAACAACTTGTTTCAGATTACCGAAGAGTCCTAGAACGACTTGCACAAGCATGAAGATCCTGCCTGTCCAGGAAACATGCAAATTCCTACACAGTGTTGTAAAGTACATCCTTAATTGCCACTTAACTGCAAAAAAAAAAAATCTCCTGTGACGTTTTAATCACATTAAAGGTGACTTGTGTTTCTGTGCATTTGGAATATTTTCTATTTTTGTGTTGTAGATTTTTAAATGTTGTACTTTAGGTTTGGGGGCACTTATTGCTGAAATAAACCATGTAGATTTGCAGATAATAGCATTGCTTCAATTGCACGAGTTTTCTTTTAGTTAGATTTCTGTTTTGCCTCAAGGCTTCATAGATGCCTGAAGAGCAAGCTAATACGTAAATCTAAGCAATATAAATACTGTACCTTTCAGACTTATCCTAACTTGATCCTCCTTGAGTTGTTCTACTTGGATCCTGTTGTACTTGTGCACTCTTTGGTTTAGTATCATAAGAGCTGGTTACAAGACTAGTTCTCTTGTCTGCCTGTGTTCCTGAGTACAGGCTTTTAGCCTTTCTTAAAAGAGGATCCTGCTCCCATCAGACCCATTCTACTCAAGCCTCTAAAGGACCTGGAGCACATTCTTTTTCAAATCCCTAAGTTTTCAGTTCATGATTTCAGGACAGTACATTGCAGTTCGGGAAACAGGCAAGACTTTGTAAGGACTCCAAAAGCACTTCTGTTAGTGTAAGAAATTACAAATCTGTAGGAAGCAAGTGCCTTTATATAGTTTCTTGACTATTCTGCTATTCATGACTTCTCAGACCTGAGGTTAGTTCTTAAATATCCCTCTCTCAGATTAATACATTATGCTATCTTTTCTTGTGGTTCAGACTTTAGAACTGATTTGTCTTGCCCTGTAGTGAAGAGGATTTAATCTGAATAAGGATCACTGAAATTTATTAACAGAGTTTCATGGTCCTAGTAGGATTCAGGTCCAGCTTTCAAAACTTTGTAGATTGACAGTTCACTACTACCTCTGATATGTTCTGGGGGAAAAGGGTAATGTTTTCAAATGTTTCAAACCTGTAGCTCTTTTTTCTATTAAATTCTCTTTGGAAATTTTATTTCTGGCTAGGGTATCTTCTGTGTATCATATGTCACTCGTCTTCTGTAGTATCCAGATCTATTGTAGTCAATAACAATTTTTAGAAGACCTGTCCAGATTGTAGCAGTAAGCCTGAAGGCAAGTTGTAGGATTTAGGGGAATGGAGTGGTGGTTTGTGTTTGGTTTAGTGGAGGTGTAGGGCATGGATTGGACTTGATGATCTTAGAGGTCCCTTCCAACCTAGTGATTCTGTGATTGGTTGGTTTTAGTTTCTTATTAACTTGTTCAGGTGTTAGTGATAAGCCAGAAGAGGGAAAGCAGAACTGAAGAGCTGTGCTTGAATTTTGTTTCTGCACAGAGTCCAGGATGCCTTTTGTGCTTCAAGGGAAGTATGCTAACACTGCCTGAATTTTTGCCACTCAAAACTTAAACCTTTCAAGAAACTGAAAGACTAACAAGAAAAAATGGTGCCTAATGTGCTGTTTGCCCACTTAGAGGTTGAACATTGTTCCCCCTCTTCAAAAGCCTTTTTTTTGGGGGGGGGGTTGTGGAAACAAGGGCACATAAAAAGGCAGAAGACTCTGGCACATCTGTTCATTTATCCCTAATGTGGGAAGGGAAAGGAGGCCTGTCTCATATCATTCCAGGGTGATAACAATCTCCCGAAAAGGCTGAGAAGTTGTAGAATTGATGCTAGAGTCGTGAAGGTTGCCATATTTAGTTGATGGTATGGGATAAATACCAAAGAAACAACAGTCAAAAGGTCAAAATTGATCTCTTTAAATAGTGAAACCTTTCTCACACAGTGATTAAAGCAGATTAATCTTTTCATAACCTGTAAGATTATTTTTTTTCCTTTTTTATGTTGGTGCTGCCAAAAGAAGTGAGCTAGTGCCTCCCCCTTAGTGGTGAAGGTACAGTCTTAGGCTGAGCATGGTTTCTCATTCCAGTATGGTCTGGGAATGTTCTAAGCTCTTGGGATGTGCCTGTGGACAGCAAAATGTGTGGCCTGGTTTACAGGAGCTATTTTGTTTCTGAAAACTTTGAATCCTGCCATCCTGCAGCAGATTACAGCTTCTGTAGCACTGCTGCCAGGAAAGACTGCGTGAGTACTCTTTAATCCATTACAGTTAATTAAGCCAATTTTCTGAAACAACACTCATTGGCAAATTAAACTAGCCATGCAGCCTTTGCATGAAGTGAGCAAAGTTGCCTGGACTATCCTTACCACTGACAAAGAGAAAGAAGCAATAATCTCATGTATAACAACTAGAAAACAGTGATAGTGCTACTGACACTTCTGCTGCTTGGGGATCATATGGCCTAGTTCAGTAAGCTTCTGAGGTGAGTTTGTTTGAACTAAAGTTTTACAGGCTAAGCATTAGTGGCAGAGTTGACCATTTGGTCAATTCTTGGGTTTTGGTGGGTGCTACTAGACAAAGCTCTAGCTTTTCTTACTTGTTAGTCTGGATATTTTGTTCCATGGTTTTCAACAGGATAATAAACTTCACCTACAAGTGAGCTGCAGAATTCTTGTCTCTGAAGCACACACAGCAGCAACTCCAGCTGTTCAGTGAGTCATGAAATAAAGTTTAATACTGTTTATAACAGTTGAAGTTTGGTGTAACTCCTGTTTATATTTCTGTAGCAATGTAATTAAGAACAGAGAGCTTCTGCTATATTCAAACAAATACTTATCAGTATAGTATAGAAAATAGCATAGCTATGTAATGTTGTCTGACCTGCATGCTGAGAAAAGACCTGTGAACTAATAAGAGATGCCTATATACAATTACAATTAAATACTGGAGGGATCTAATTTTGTGGATTTGTTAGCTGACAAATGAACACTGAGGCTTAGTAGCAACTCTTCAACTCTAGATGTTAGGAATGTAGGAATTTGATAGCTGAAGCTGAATGATCCCGGGCGCAGTATGACGCTAAACTAATCTTGCGTATAAGTTACTTTTGTTCAAATATACAGTCTGCTACCCTGGCTTTCTTATCTTAAGCTAAAGAAGCTACTGTTATTCTTTTGAAATATTACATGCTAACAGGAGCAAACACGAACTACAGGTTTATGTTATTTACTCTTTTTTTCTGCACTTTGATTAAATACACATTCTTCAGTCACTTCACTCAACCATCAAATGAAACTTTGCACAACATAGTGGTACAGCATTTAAGAGTTTTGTGCATTTGAATATCCTTTTCAGAATGCACGTAAGATCTGTAAGTATATTTAAATTTTTTTATTGTGGATGCTGCTGGCATCAAGGTGCTGGTTTGCCTTTCAGCACTTACAATTCCAGTCACAGCAATAGTGACTATTCTTCAAGCAAATTCAGTGCAGTATTTATACTGCACTGAATCTATGCTGAATATCTATACTGAATATAATTCAACTATAGAAGCATTTTCTTTCCATGCAAGGCTATTTTCAGCAGTGCTAATCCAAAATTTTGTCCCAAGAGGTAAATCAAGTTCTGAGAAATGTTTATGTTTAGAAATCTGGGTCAAACTGATCCCTTTCGTGTATTTTTGAAACACAAAAGTTACCTACTGCAGATACTAGGAAAAAACTTCTAGCTCAACAACTATTAACCTGAAGAAATGCAACAGAACTCCTATACATTCAGAACTGAGAAAGCAGGCTACCTGAAGCAGCAGGATTTGAAGGACACTTTAAGTGCTGTAGTAGGGGGGATAAAGGTCTATGTAGCTGAAGCAGTATCTCAGGCAGTAAATGTCCATGCCTCCTATGAACAAACACACAAAGCTGCTATGTGGCAGTTTAGCCAATTCAAGACTGGTCTATTGTCTCCCTCTGCAACATCAGCAGGAGGGTAAGCAGCCCATAATGTCTATACGAAGGATTTACGTCTGCTTATATAGATCATTTTTTCAATTCCTTTTTGTCTCTCTTTGTTGCTGTTTATGCTTTTCCTTTATCATATTGTATGACTGTCAGACACTAGAAGGCTTGAAAGTCTCATGTTGCATATTTTGCCATTTTACCTTTTCTCCCAATGTCAGTTCTGACCTAATTTTATCAGTATCAAACTGTTAGAACTAGAAATACCTGTTACATTCATAAGCCTCTCAACTAAAAACTTGGAATCTCAGCTTTCAAATTGAAAAATATTATTCTCTAATGCTGCTGCTTTGTGAAACATTGCTTTCTAGGATAATTTGGACTTGAAGTTGACAAAAAGCCAGCATGGTAAAATATTTAAATCTGTATCTCACAAGTAACTATCTGTTGCAGATATTTCTGTTTTCTCAAAAAAATCAGCTTAAAGTCATTGGGAATGCTTCTTTATCATTGGGAATGCTTCTTTATTCCCATGCTCTCTGTATTTCCATCCATTTTATGCTGCTATTTCTTTCTCAAATGAGCAGACAGATTTGAACTTAATCCTGATTTCTGTCTATTAGAATGTTTCATTTACAAATGCTATTAACCACATCAGGCGGTATTTGGAATTGTGGGGCTAAAAATTTAGTGCAACCAGTAAAAATGGAAGGCTGTTATACAAAGCAATACAAATAGATGCAAGCTCTGCACAGGCTGGGTGTGCTATCTGCCAAGATATTAGCTTGTAACTGTGGAGGGAAAATTGTAGGAATGGGCTTGCCCTCCCTATCACTCAAATCTTTTTTTACAATGAAAAAAAGAAAAATAATGCAAATACCAACTTAAACTCAATCATGCTTACTGTGGTCTTTGTACCTTATGCTAAAGCCTTCAGTAACAGGCATTGCAAGAAACAGGACTGCAGACTCTGTGGTCTGAGCTTTCTTTTAGACCTATAGTGGTACAAGCTAGCATAAAAAGGATCATTAATCTAACAATTTCCAGATTTCCATGTTCAAAGTACTTGTAATTCTCCAGAGTAGAGAAACAAAGAAAAAGGGGAAAAACAGTGTCCTCCTTCCATTCTTCAAAGCTCATTTCAGAGATAAGGCTTCCATTCAAATTGATGAATCTCAGGTAATGGCACAATGAAGACAAAGCCTTGGGAAGAATGTTTCAGAATTCCCTCGTTGCCATTACAGAAAAATCTATATAGCAGGAGCAGTAGTGTGAACTGGTGAGTTTTTTTTCTGAGGGTGGCACTAGCTTCTTTCATTATTAAATAAAGAGCATGTAATGCTGTAAATACTCATATAGGAAGTATGTGCTGCATTTATGGTTGTTGCACAGCTTGTGCTGAAGAGAGAAAATGTAAAAGAAATCTAGATCAATGAGAAGAGCTTGACATCCCTTTTTTTGTTTCTAAATGGTATGGCAATAAGGGAGGTGCTCCATGTTCAATAGCTGCTGGTTTTAAATGCTTGTCTTTCTTCCACTGAAGCTTTCCTCAGAGCTGCATGGGGTGTTCGTGTTTTCAAAGCTTTCATAGCTTCATGGAAAAGATGAAATCTTTGCCTGGAATCAATTTAATGTGATAGCAACAGTGAATATGTAATTTCACTTCCCCTAGATAGTGATGTAACAGTTTGGTGTAGCTTTAATTATATATATTTTGTATCACTGATGTAGGAGGTTTTGGGTTTTTTGCAAGTTCAGGACCCCAAACTATCTCACTCTGAATCAGGTGAACACCAGTGATGAAAAAAAGACACCTGTGACTAAAGCAGGAACCAAACAGCACCAGCCTCATCAGCAAAATACTGCTGTGGAACTAAATAATCTTTTAAGACAATCTTAGGAAAACCTCATGCCAGAAATAACCAGCTGCTATAATTAAACTAGAAGTATATTTCTATATTGCTCTATATGAGATTTCATGTATGCGTAACACATAACTGTTTTTTGTAGACTGTTACAGGCTGCTTTCAGATTAGCTTGTAAAAGCCTAGATTCATGTCTTCCTTAACACATCTTCTGCTTATTTTTAAATCAGCCTGACCAATATTGGGTGGAAATAAAGTTGAGATTGTACATTTAGAACATGCTGACTCAACAGCTCAGAACTAACATGAGATGGGGTGTGACAGGTTCTCCTTGAAGGGCATAACACACAGATGTGTTCAAAAGACCTTGGGCTGAAAAGTGATTTCTCCAAAGCTGCCTCACAATCTGAAGCTCAGGACATATTGAGACGTAACTGTCTGTCTTAAATGTTTCAGAGGACTTGCCAAATGTGAACAAAAGGAAACTTATATACATGAGGGAAAAGTGATGTATTTTCTTCTGGTGACAGAACTTAAATATGGCAGAGTATGATTTTTCAGGCTTGCTATGTTAGGATATGGTGTATCTCTTCTCCTCTGAGATGTTCATCCCTATTTTACCAGTATAAAGCTCCTAACAAACCTGTGTCTGTTACTTATATATTAGTGAAAGGAGAAAACCTGCATAAATTAGAGACTACTGAATAATGATTGTTGCTAGGCTTAAGATTCATCCAGTGACTGCAAAAATTACACAGTTCTCTTGGAATGTCATCCATTGTAATTTGATCAATACACTCTTGCTTTCTGATATGCAAGAGGAATTGGTCCAGTCTAACTGATAGCACATGCCTACAAGTATTTGTGAAATAATCTGACACTTAAGAACAAGGTAGTTACAAAAGTGGTGGCAGCAGAACCAATGCAGTCTCTGGTTCCTGCATTTTGTTATACTGTCAACCAGTTTTCAGACTGTTACAATATGGAATTCTGGTCTTCTGGCTGCAGACAAAACCCAAGCATTCACTTTAATTTTTTTTTAAACAGTGGCTGCATTCCACTGAGTAGGAAATACTTTCTAACTCATATAAGAAAGGTGAGACTATGTTACTACCTTAGAGGATTTTGTTTTAGTGACAGTTCAGTAGAAGATGGTGCATTACTCATCAGACATGGATACTTTAATGTGAGGTCTGCTGTTCTCTTTAAGCATACTCAAGCATACCTATTCCAGCATACATGTAGTTACTTATGTGAGATTGCTTTATGCTGCATATCATTGTTAGAGAACCAATGGTTGGGTGTTTGCACTCCTAAAGCCTTGCCCAGATAGAAAATAAGATAAAATGGTGCCTGATGAGATTCAAACTCCTGGAAGACCGTAACATGTTGTGGAATTGGAACAAGGTGAAGACGTGCATTTCTGACCTGCAAATGAAAAGCGTGCATACCTCTCACCAGTGGGCAGTGATCCTCCTGAGGTGTAACTGGGCAGTTTAGCAGTGCTGTTTCTTCATTTACTTCTAACTCTATTTTTCTTCTGCTAAAATCCCGTTATTCTCTGCTCGCTGGATACCGATGGTGCAGCATGTCAGTTGGTGCAGAATGCAGCTGTTAGGCATGGACTGTTTTATTTTTTTCTAAGGCAGTGCAAGGTACTGATCTTTAAATTCCTATGTAGTCTGGATATAAGCTGTATGATAGGCTGCCTGCCATGTTGTGGTGGCTGATAAAGTAATGTGCTATCACTAGTGATGTCTGTATAGGACCACAGAGAGGATCACAGAATGGCTTTTCAGTCAGAGAGCTCTTGGAATTTGCTCCTTAAGGGCAGAAAAACTTGCTGTGTAACCTCTAAGTTCATACACTTTGGGAGATTTTTCCAGAGTACAGAGGGTAAATAACACCAGCCTTCCCATCCGCCATGGGCTTTGAGTCTGTTCTTGTTAACTAAATTAGAATATCTGTATCTGTGAAGTTAAAAACTACGAATGGCTGTGCTAGGAGATAAATAAATCTGGAGATAAACAGTCAGCCTCTGTTCCCATTTGAGAACTTAATTATTTATCTCACAGGTTACCATTGCGTGTGTGCACCTGCATGCGTGTAAGGATACAAAGATCTACACATGTGTGAGGATGTAGGAAATGACACTGCTTGTTTTACTGCTATGTTTTGGTTTCTTCCCTCTAGTAACCACTACCCTAACACATTGCATTCATTCTTTCATTCAGTGATTTGATTCCTTTAGGGTTAGTCTCTGCCTGCCAGCTGCTGGATTTATGTCCTGTAACGATGTTTCTCAACTTCGTATCAATCAAAATTGGTAAGAACATAATTTCAGACTGTGTTCAATTGTTCAGACAGGCAAGTCAAATGCACACAAGGAAACAAAACGGTGGGAAATAAAAATGGTAAATGGATATTAGAAGCTTAATTTGCTTTTTATTTGACTGCAAATGAACCACCACCACCCTCTAAGATGGTCTTGAGGTATTTCTTTAAGGTAAGGTGATGCCTATACTGAAAAAGGTTGGAAAGGTGCTGCTGTGGCTTAAAGTTTTGCTCCTTTAGATCTTTTCTAAATGTATGAAGTCTGCCTCTGCAGGTGAAACAATGAATTTAGCTGGAAAAATACTGGAGTTTGGAGGTTCTAGCGTTAACCTTCAGATTCTGCCTAGGCAAAACACAACAGCAAACAGCTCATTAAGCACAGTTCATCTTTTCATTCACAAAAGTACCAAAAAAAGTTTCGGTTAAGTCTTTTTGTTGTTCTGTTTTTAGGAGAAATAAATGGCGAGCTGGCTCCAGCCCTCGTGGGCACGGCTGCAACTCCTCTGAGACCGGGTCCCGCTGTGGGAAGCGCTGTCACAGACGTGTCCCTCGCGGGTGGCTGGACCGTCTCCAAGCCTGCCAGCCGCGTTACAGAACCGAGGGCGGAATGCGGATCACATCTATGGGCATTTCAGCGTCACCCGAGGTGAACGACAGCCTGAGGGCCGCCAGTACCCTACCGCTAACGGCAGATGCAGGCAATTACCCGCGACCCCCGCGGCCACGCTCCGCTCAGAGCCCCTCAGCTCCCAGCTGCGGAAGGGCGGGAATAGGGCGCTCCCGCCCCGCCGCCACAGCCGAGGAGCGGCCGGGCCGGGCCCCGAGCCCGGAGCCAGCCGAGCAGCGAGAGCAGCAGGACACAGCTGAGCGCAAACGGCCCCCGCCGAGCTGCGAGGGCAACGGAACAGAGCTGAGCGCAAACGGCCCCCGCCGAGCTGCGAGGGCAGCGGGGCAGAGCTGAGGGCAATCGACCCCCAACGGCTCCAGGGCGCCTTCCTCGCCGCACCCCAACGCCCCCAGAGGGACCCGGGGGTCCCGCCCGCCGCCTCCACGTGACCCGGCCTCACGTGGGCAAGATGGCGGCGCCCAGAGCTGTCAGCGTGCTGAGGGGCGGAGGTGAGTGCGCACCGCCGCTGCCCCCGCTGGAGGGGTGTGTGTGGGAAGGCGCGAGCCCGGCTCTGCGCCTTATTTTTCCCTCCCCTCTTCCCGCCCTTCCCGCCTGCCGCCGCTGTGGCACGGGCTTGCTTTGGATTGGAGGGGCGGGGGAGACAGTCGCGCCTGTCGGGGGCAGCGGGCGGGAGTGTCCCGGAGAGGGAGGGGTGTGTGGCCTGGGGAGCCGCAGCTGCTCAGCCTCGCTTTCGCTTGGCGCTGAGGCCGGTCTGGTTCCCTCAGCGGCCCGAGAAGGGCAGCAGCTGCTGTCCTGGTCGTGGTGCGGCACTGCCCGAGGCCGCGCAGCGCGGGCAGCCTGCAGGAGGGGTTTGAGCTCGTTCTGTGCCGTAATCGTTGCTCTTGCAACCTAAATGCTTGACAGAAAAAGTAATCGGACGTAAGTACACCTCAAGTTTCTTCTTCCAGCCCACTCAACTGCAGAACTTACGTGTTGGTATGTCAGTGTACGGAATGGCTTTTCTAGGTGTCATTATCCCTCAGACTCTGAGGTCCTCCTAAAAGCACCTTTTCTACCACCTAACCTTCCAGAAGCCAGTCACTCCCATGTGTCTTATTGACTTAACCATACACACGAACAGTTGTACAAGATGTTGTACTTGGCTGAAAAATGCGTTATCTTATTGGTGCAACGTTACTTTCCTCAGCCCTTCCCTAGGAGTTTTATTGTCCTATGTTAAATAAGATTGGAAGCTTTTTGGGCCTTGCCATTCTGTGAGTGCTTCTTTTTAATTCCCATTGTAAAATCTTCAGTGTGTGAACAGAAGGAAACGCCTCACAATGATATCGATGAAAGATGCATGATTGTTAATTTTTTGAAGACTCTTAAATATTTAGTGTAGTAATACAGGAAAGAGTGATTCCATATTAGCTTTAACTTAAACATTAGACTGAATGTCGTGTGCTTTCACCTAAAGCAGAGTATTGCAGCTGACATAACAAAATTTCAGTCAGTTTTTTCATGTTACTGATTCTGATCTTCCACTGTACTTTTCTTTCTTTATTCTATCCAACAGTCTTGAAAAAAAAACACTGGGAAACATAAATGGCCTTTTCTTCATAGTCAGTCTTGAATGTTGCAGGGCAGAAGTGCCACATTAATGTTTTTTTCAATGGTGAAGGCTCATATCCATAAGGAAATTTTAATCTGACTGGATTCTTGGAATCTGAGCATCAGCTGAATTCTGCACCATTTGGCCTTCCGAGTCTCCTGTGTGCTTCATTTTTAACAGATGTCAAAAACCTTCACTCTTTCACATGTGTGGATTGGAATCTTGGAATCACAGAATAGTTAGGGTTGGAAAAGACCTTAAGATCATCTAGTTCCAATCATGTTTTTTCAGTATATAACAGCATACAAATAATTACTTTTTTGTTTGAATCTCAAATGAATCAAAATTTAGTGTGCAGTTACTTCATGCTGTTCATTATTTGCTTCAGCATTTGTGTGTCTGCAGCCTTTTTCTTCCAAATATTATTTTGGTCATGTGTCCATGCCCTAACACCACTGCCAGCCCCATCCACACCTAGAAAACCAGTTAAAAGAACCAAACCATTAAAACTTGGTAAGCCTTCATACCTTCCCTTCAGGCATCAAACCTTATTCAACTCTCCTAGTGGATATGCTTTTCCAGGAGTTGAAAAAGCAAAACTCATGGTTCAGACAAGACTGGTTAAACTAAATCAGGTTTTCCCTGTATTGGACAGTTCAGTATAATTTAATTTGCAAATACCAAAAGAAGTAATTAAAATTAGCTTTCTGTTCACCTAAGGGAATCTGTTCTACCTAAAGTGAATGAAAATTACTTTTTTAGGGGATCTTTTGTGGTATTTTTTTCATGTTTCCCATGTTTTGTTTTTACAAGTCATGAAAGGAAAGCTTGCTTTATTATGTAACTGTGCCTAGATAAGTGCATTCAAACAGCAGAGCTCTTGGAAGTTTGTGTACTGGTTAAATATGTACTTCACGTATCATGACTTAGGCTAGCCTAAAAAGTCTTTATTATATTTGAAAAATAAGTTGAATTAAAGATGGTAGGAAGCTAAAAAGACAGTTTGTGCCTTTTTGGTACATGCATCAGGAATTTATTTGAATAGTGTCTGCCTTACTAGTATCAGAATTGCAAAACTGTCAACCCGTGGTGAAGGTACAAAGCTTTGTAAGAGTGTGAGGGGCCTTTATGAAACCATGTTTATGCTCAAACACTGCATTTCAGAATGGCTTTGAAGTGGGTCAGGCAGCATTTTGGCTGCCACCCTTTCATGAAGAGTGTTTGAAAGAGTTGTACAGGTGATGCATTGAAGTGTGAATTGCGTTTACCATTTTGTAAAAGAAAACTAAGAAACATCCAGAACACAGATGCATCGCATCAGTGTGTCATGTCACAGTGTGTCAGGTTACCATTTGTACTTAGAAATAGTAAGGGTTATATGGTGATACATTGGCTTGTAAATGGTGTAATTACATATTATGACAAGTATTACAATAATTGCATCTGTGATACTTCATTGGTAATAAAGTAGAAGGCATCAAAGAACTGCATGTCTACAAATGCAGCTTAGATGGTTTAAGGCACAGTAGTCTCTTACCGATTTATTCATTTTAGGCAGGAAAATTACTGTAGAGTAGAAGCCCCTAATTTCTTGTAATGAAGTTTCAGGGCTTTGAGCCACAGGGAAATAACTAATGAGGAGACATGTCCCGTAAAACAAGTCACTTGCTCTGTTAAATACTGATATAACTGATTTCTGATCTTGCTTCCCTGTCTCTAACAGTGTAATAATCTATCTGACCTATTATTGGCCAGACTTTAATAGTTAAGTCAGTGCGGACTGACTGTGTGATACAGCTCTTAAATACGCAGTCTGTGTTCCCAGACTGTCTGTTTGCTTGTACACTGCCATGTTATGCCCCTTGCAGACCTGGGAATTCATACACAGGCTCCTAAACAGGTACCAGTAAACCTGGAAACTTGCTTTCAGGTAGAAGCTATAGCTGTCTCCAACACCACAGTATGTAAGATGTTGTGGGATACCTCTGTGGATGCAGAGCCTTTTAGGAATTAATGTTTTCAAAGTTTTTCAGAGTATGTTATTCTTTCCCCCCTCTGTTAATAAAATAAAGAGGAGAGACATAAATGTGATTTTAAACCTTTTAAAGAAAAAAAGCAGGGGCACATCAACAGAGTTTTATTTTGTTGCAATAGAGCTTCAAAGTCTCAAGTTTGCCTGCAAGTGCTGAATCTTGTTAGAAATCAGTCTTTTTTTAAAAATAAATTCTTACTTGGACCATGTAGATCACAAGTCTGGTCACTGGTCTAGTCAGTGATGCATAGTCATGTGTTGTCTATACTTCATAGTCTCAGCAAAATTGGGTATTTCAAAGGAATAATAAACTTTTCTCCAGTGGAGTATTTGTATGAAAATCATCAAACTATTCTGAAGCTTATAGTAGTTTGGACCCTGCAAAGAGTGGACTAATAGCTGAAGGAATATTACTGAGACAAATGACTGAGGCAATGTGAAGTGATTTAGTTTACATCCTTTAGCTAGATTGTGTACATATCATTTTATGTTGTTCTTTTCTTGGTGATCAGACATGGCTTTGCCATTTAAGATGGTAAAACTGGTAGGCAGTTTTTAAATTACTGTTTGTGTTGAACTCTCATGTTAATGTACAGAACGTGCTATGGAGTCTCCAGCTGGGAGGTGGTTAAATAATAGATAAAGTGCCTGCTATAAGTCTCTTCAGATCTCATTTGGCCTTTTGATTTCCAGAAACATGATCAAGATCAAATCAGTTACCTTAATGAATAATACCTATCCAAAACTGTTGCTGTTTCCACCAAGTCCTCTTCTGCAAGGAAAGAGGGCTATCTTCATTCTCTGGAATCTTTATTTGCAGCAGTTTCTGATACCTGTTACTGTTTCTAACCCACTTCTTCCGTAGGCAGGAACACGTACTTGCTGACATGTCACCTCCTCACCCACACAGTCTGCTACAGGGAATCTGGCATCTTTCTGAATAGTTAGCAAAATCAGTATCACAACTGAGTTGAGGCATCTTTCCCCCAGTATGCTTAGTTTCCTTTATTTTCGTATTTTACTTTTATTCGTTAAATACTTACTCATCCAGAATTCATTGAATGTTTCATAAATGGACCTGAGGGTGTCAACTGAGGGGTCCTTGTGGAAGCAGGGGACACCCCAGTGAAAAGTAAGGTACCAAACTGTATTTTAGGGACATGTAATTTCCATTACTTTCGCTGTAATTTGCAGGCAATCTTTATCGTTATCAATATTTAGCCAGTTTGTGCAATCTGCCAAAACAGGAACCTGCATTGGAATTGGAGTTGAAATGAAACATTCAACGCAACATAAGAAATCGAGTGAATTTGGGTTTGAAGATAGAACATTAGACAGATGGACTGTCTAATATGAGAGTCCTGTTTCTTGAGTCATCCATAAACACGTTACTGAAGCTTTTACTAAACAGTGTTTCTGATATACATGGTCTGTATCTTGCATTTTGTTAGTCTGCAGCCCTTGATAATGCTCATGGTATCATAAAATGCAAACTTTTCAAAGTTTTTAAGAAGACTTTAACAGAGGGCTTCAAATATGGTAGATTTTCTGCTGGAATAAAAGCATACATGCCAGATTTTTTAACAGAGTGATTCATGCCACTGAATCAATCTGTTTCCCCTTTTCTGATGATGTGTTTTGATTTAGTTAAAATGTGTTGTAGCTTGCCCTTTGATAGGTGTATAACCATAAACATCAACATACGTGAGATTATTCTCATGTTACAAATTAACTATAAAAATCTTCATAGCACTGTTAATATTTGAATGCTGAAGCTCTCTCTTCCTGTCTTCATCACCATTAAAAAGAAACTTAGACACATACAACTAAAAAAAAAATAATCCTTACTTATGGTAACTTTCAATAATTTTAAGCTGATGTTTTTAAAAAATTAACCATAGCATATACAGATAAAGGTTTTGGGGAGACCTGGCTAAACATTTCCTGGTATTCCAGACTGATAATAACATATGTCCTGTAATCCTGAGGTTTTTTGGCAAATAGAAAAAGTGTTTGAAGACTTTGATGAGAGAGTTTTCAAGAGATCAAGTGATGCTCGGCTGCACTGTGCAATATATGAGCAATTAGCTGGAAGAAAATATTAATTCATATTTTCCATTAATTTGTAGACAGACTCATGTCTCCAGAATTTAACATTAGCATTATCAGCTGCAAATGATGCACAGTGGAAGTTCAAGCCATTTGGTTGTAGTACACTTTTAATATTTTTCAAATTATCCTAAGGTAGTTTTATCCCCGTCTTGAAAATAATCGGGCAGACAAGGAATTATTCCCATTTCAACAGCGCACCAATGAGTAATTCTGTGGGAGACATGCACTTTCATGGTTTGAGGCATGAGAGAAAAAATATTCCCTTTTCAATAAAGTGTTTAATTGCTCTCTTCTTTCAGTTGAGAGGTAATGTATTGTTGGCAGTACACAGTGCCTTTGTTCTGACAAGATCTATCACTTCTGGCTGTGGGTGGATTTGTAGGGTGTGACTTCTCCCTGAGTTTAGGTTTCTCAATCAGCATTAGCTAAGATTGCCTGTAAACGAAGGAAAGTCATTAGCAGACATGGTGTGAATTGGATCAACTTGTTGATCTACCTGAAAACCAGCCACCACGATGGAGGCTGTGTTAGGTCAGCAGCCCCCCGGTTAGGTTTGATGCAGGAAGGAGGGTGGCTTATAAAGCAGCAGTGTTTTCATGTGTGGATACATCTAAGTGATTGTATAAGTGACATTAGGCATTACCTGAGTGTTCTTAATTATTTGTTAGCATTTTCTGCCACATCAACAGCTTTACTGACCCACACCTACTCACATAGCCATTCATTCCAGTACATAAAATATCCTTTCTTCATTGTAGGAAGATGCCCATTGACCTGGTGCTGGAGCATCACCATTGCAGTTACAACTAAAATCTGTGTAGAGACAAAAATCATGACAGGTTCCTGAAGAGTACTTAGTTTCAGCCTTTTGTGAATGCTTTCTCTGTCCTATGGTGGTCAAGTCCCAGGCAATGTCCTGTATCTGCCAGTGCTTAGCCCGATAAATATATTGGACAGGTATAATTTTAGGTACCAGACGTTAAGTGAGGTAAGCCTCGCTGTAATCCTTCAAGCAAAATCAAACATGTATTTTACATTTATCACTTAATTTTGCAGATTTTTCCTTAAAGCTCATCTGGACCTTTCCCTAGGCAGAAAGGACCTGCTTTCTCTTTCCATTCCCATTGCAGAGCTCTGATACTTTTCCACCACCTGCAAGCAGGTCACTGCCCTGGTATGGTAATTTGCTGTAAGGGCTGATGTCCAGCTGCTTGTGTAGGCTATTGACCCTGAAGGAAAATGCCAGAAAGCTCTGGGAAAGCCTCTACCAAAAAAGTGGGATGCTCTGTCTTAGGGATTTTGCTTGCAGCTGTGTTTCGAAAGTGGGTTTTACAGTGTTCTCTCAGTCTTCAGCGTTAAATGTGGGGATGTCTGTGAACAAGGAGTGTTCCCTGTTTGCATGCACAATTTCTGTGTTGCCTGCCAAAGCCTGTTGTCCACATCTGGTGATTCCTTACCTGGCTTCAGGTATAAAGGCAAAAGCTCAACATAATACCGTAATAGGGTGGAAAGTCTGAAAGAGAAAATCACATCTGTGATTTTGACTCCAGAGGTGCAGTTCAGTGCTGGCTTTGGGCAGCACAAAAGGCAAACTTTGTCACTTACTGAAGGGGTGGCTTTCTTAAACCTCACAAACACAGTATATACCAACATGCAAATCTTAGCATTGCTCTGCAAAGAATCAAATGGCTGATTTAACCTCTTCTATACTTGTACATCAAATCAATGAAATAAGAAATGCCAATTCACAATCTCTGGGGACTACATATAAAAAATTAAAAAAAAGGTACAGACTCTTAAAATCTACACCAGAAGATGACCCTGTTGAGCCTATGTACAGGATCAAACTGCAAGGGAAGTCTTTGGCTTCTTGATCCTTGCATGTTCTATCGTTTAAAACATCAGGGATAGTGGCAGAGTGTATCACAGACCTCTGGTTGTCTTCAAGCTTCTTTACTGTAATATATAGTATTTGAAGAGAAAGAATGGGGAGTTGAATCATCCCTAAATAGATTCTGGACCTCAAATTGTGAATTATATTGTGTCTTAGAGCAGAAAGCTTCACTATCTAAAATCACAGGATCAGATGCCTTATGAGCATATAGTATAATGCTTTTTGCCCCTGAGAGTTTGCAATGCAGGTAGCTATGGCAGACAAAAGAGACTGAAATCATGAGCATGAGCTGATGGATGGAGAAACTGTAGTGCCGACAGAATAATTTGTGGAGGATCTCATGGCAGCACAGCATCAACAGGATGAAATGGGACCTGCGGCTGCCCCTAACACTTGCTGCTCCTAAGCTACTAGGCTTGATACAGGGGCAACCAATGTACAGGGAGTTTGTACAAGGGGGTTGTGCTAGAGGGGATAAAGGAATTTTGCCTGTTTAACAGAAAGCATTGTTTGTGAATACCTGTCAAGCTTGACATGCAGTACCAGGACAATAGGCTATTGATAAGGGGGAGAAACAGACTGATAAGGGGGAGAAACAGTTATGTAGTTCCAGTGAAAACCAGCTTTGTGGTTTGGACTTTGACCAGACTCCTAAAGAGCATGCGTGATGGCTAGAGGTGGAAGGTTCAGGCTTGAGGAAGACTCATGTACTTCATCTTGAAGACCCCTATTCAGAGGAGGAAGACTCATTTACTTCATCTTGAGACCCCTGCCCATGACCAGAGGGGGCACTGTGCAGGTGCAAAGGACCTCCTAGCTCATTATAATACGAAGTGGGAATAGATAATATGTATAGGTGTATTGTGTAACCTTACAAATATGTATAACTTCACAGAATAAATGTAGAGGGAAACAACACTGAGGTGTGCATGCTTTGAAGGAGCTATCCCCATGCACCTCAGCGCTGAATAAAAAGCATACCTACTTTATAACTTTAACGAGTTGTAGAGTCTATCCTCCTATCAGGCAAACAGAGAATTTAACAGTGGACATATGCTAAATGGCTTTCTAGATTCAGATACTGTATTCCTTTTACTCAGGCTTTTGCCCTGAATTACCCAACTTAGATGCAAAGCTGGATTTGAGGCATACATAGAAACAATGCATCACATGTCTGTAGAGTTTGAGAATTGTGTGTTGTGGGTGTTCTCTCTCTGTTCTAGAGAAGCCAAACTGAAGTTTGGGAAGTCTGGCATGCAAGTCTGGCATACTTCCCCTCATTTCTTGTGTGTTTTTATATATATAGCTAGAGTTGGAGTGTAAGATTGAGGCTACCAAGAAAATATTCTATAGTGCCTGGCCTTTAAAAGGCCTTTATTGTGCTAAAACCACCTGTAGAACCCCTAGTCACAATGATCTTCTCCATTCAGGATTGTATCATTTTCCCTCTTTTTTATTTTTGTTTTCATTTGTCCTTCCTTCTTCCCCACTCCCATATGAGCACATTCCTATAGCAGTGGGAAATGTGCATCTGGCAAAAGAGACTTGCTGCCTTTTTCTTTGACAGTTTGATGTGATGATATGCCAACCCTGGATAGCTTGCAGTGCTTCTAGGCACCACATCCCAGTGCTGTTGATCTAGCAATATTTATTAGCATTAAAATTTAATTTGAAAATGTTTTTAAGTAATTGGGGGGGGGGGGGGAAAGGGGGGGGGTTAAA
>NDXB01014098.1:134673-148570 GCA_002631895.1 Agapornis roseicollis
TTAAGGAGTGGGGGGGGGGGGGGTAAGGAGGTGGGTTACAAAGCAATTGCTTTCATGATAGTTTTGGTGTTGTGCCGGTTCGAGCCGTGTGCATTTGTCACTGTGGTCTCTTTCAGAAGTATTTCTACTTAAAATCAGTGTTTGTTAAGATCTGCTTCTGTGTCAGGTCTAACTTTCATGTTAGAGATGTGAAAAAGCAAGAGAACATATGCAGGCAGCAGTCTGTACGTTGTATGCTCTCTGCCTTACAGTTACTGCATCCTGTAGACAGTCTGTGTGGCTACAGCAGTGTTTTAATTTCATGTTTGAGTTTTCAGTTACACATTTCTGGAGTCTCCCTGACCACTGCTGTTACCTGATGGCGCCTATATTTCATCAAGTTTAGACAAGCAGTCTACCTGGACTTAGGCCCAGAGGAGCTGCTGTAACTGATGAACATGATCCTCTCGGCCCAGGAATCCAAGACCTGTAGTACCACAATTCCCAAGGGAATTGAAAGAAAACTGTTTAGGCCTGGCCTCCTGTTTTCTGAAGCATCTTTGTTACTTTTAATATAGTATTGCCTTGTACTGATGGGTAGGGTACCTCACCACAAGTAAAATCCAGTGTTAGTTTGACGATAATTAGGATAAAAGATTCTTTTTATCCTAGACTGCGAAAAGAAGCAGTGACAAGCAGGAGCACAGGTAGCAACAGAAGTTACTTTGACATCTCTTGATTACTGCTTACAAATAAAGTGACAAGTTATTAAACAAAGTAGCAAAAAGTGTTGCAGCACTAGTGTTACATTGTTGGGGTTTTTTACTACATTGTCATTTTCATGCTTCCAGAGTTTAGTGGATACAGTTGCATATTTTAATACTGTTCTCAGGTGTTTCCCTTTAATCTGTTTCATTCTGTTGGAAAAGCTGCATTATATAAACATTGTCTATTATTTTAGCTGTAGAATATTATCAGGAGGATTTTTTTAATCTAAAAAATGTTTTTAGATTTTTTTATGATTGCAGAGTGAATGTGTGTGTTCAGTGTAATTAAATTTAATGGCATTTCCTGTAATTTTTGTTTGCTCTGATATGCCTTTATTTTCATCAGGAGTTGTAAGTTTAACTTTTTTGCTGTTAAAAGCATCGAATTGGCAGTCAGACACTTTAAAGTGCTCCACTTTAAAGCACTGAAATCATTGTCTTCAAATTCTTGTAAATGTGGGGAACATGGAATTTCTGCTTATTAGGTTCAAGAGCTATTTCTTCATGTTGTTTTGGTTTGTGTTACATAGGCTTTTTCCTTTTGTAAACTTAAAAAATGAAGATGGAGAAGAGTAATTAAAAGCTGGTTCTTCCTTCCTATTGCAGCTCTTATGTCCAGGTCAGCCGGAGAGGCAAGCGGAACATGTTAGTTACTCTTTTTAGCTGCATACGTCTTTTCTGTTCTTCATTTATCTTTTACTGCTCGTGTTTACTCAACTAACATGTTATACTATTACTTGTAGAGAGACTTTTCTGCTTGCTTCCTTAAGAAAACATGAGGAAAAATTTGTCTTCAACTATTGTTTTGTTTTCTGTTATTGTAACAGTTTGTCTGACTTAGCTCAGGTTTAGAAAAATAAATGTTTACCCTGAAAGGAACTAAAGTGGCTGGAGAACTTGTAAAGCTCTGGGTTCATGAATGTGAAGACCGAGCAGATAAGGATGCTCAGATTTACTTATTTAAATATAGGGAGTAATAAACATCTGAAATAAAGATGCCATTAGTAACAACTGATAATTCTTTTTCATCTGATAAGCTGTACTGCAGTACAGGTGTTGTATTGTTCACTTCTTTCAGGCTTCTTGTCTGCTCAAGTTCGACAATCCTGGTATTTCTGAGTAAGTTTGGGGGGATTTTTTTGTTTGTTTGCTTGTTTGTTTGTTACCAAAACAAAAACAAGCATGAGAAAGAGTCTTGTCGGATCTTTTTATGCCTCAAAAAGGTAAAAGTACAATCATGTTATAATTGCATTAAGGGTTTTCTTCCAGTCACTAGCCAGGGAGAGTTACTGTTTTTGCTAGACAAAGTTCATTCCAAGTTTTTGATTGTTAGAAAGTGCCTGAGGAGTGAAGCTGAAGTTGTTTGTTTGCATCCTAGCAGTATTCAGAGGCCACAGGAATCAGGTTTCTGTTGTCTAAAGTGTAGAAAACTCCTGCCCTGGACACTGTACAGAAGTTTGCAAAAGAAATAAGGGAGAGAGGCTTTTGCCAGCACAGAGGCTTTCTCAGCTCACTGCTCAGCTGCAAATCAGTTTCCTGCATCATCTTACCTTAGTGTCTTGTGGACTTCCCACTTCCTGGGCTTGGTGGTCCTGGTGAGAGCTGTCCTTGAGAACTTGCCTTCTTCAGAAACAGGAGCCTCTCCTGCTAGTCTGCTGTGGTGCTCACAGTAAAAGTTCCGCGGTTGCATGGCTGAAGAGAAGGCATGATATCAATGCAGAATGGGGCTCATGTCCCTCATGGGACTAGGAGCCAGGAGCTAGGGATTTTGAGGCTGATGGTATGCATGGACTTAGGTAAGCCACTGAACATTCTGTGTCTTTCTCCACCTACAATGCAGGTATTTATCTACCTTGCAGGTGCGTTGGTTGAGATTAATGAGTTGTTTGTAAAGCACTTCGAGGATGAAAAGCACTATAAAAATGCTAAGTATTATTATGTATGAGCTCTTGAGTGCCTAATGGCTGCTTGCCTGCCAGTATTTAAAGCAATTTGTTGCACACTAAGTATGAAAGGCACTGTATGAAGTCAAGTTCTAGTTTCCATTTAAGAAAAGTTACTCCTGTCACACCACTGGTCTTTGGCATTATCTAGAGTGAAAATAGACAATGAGATTTTTTAAAAGGAACCATTTCAAAACTTTAAAATTGTGCTGCTATTGTAAGGGTTTTTTCTTAATTGGTCATTTCTTACTCTTTATATGTCTTGGGTTCTGTTTGCCAAATTCCCAGGTCTTCTACATTCTTCTGTTTTGCCAAATGTTTCCTCTGTCCTTTCTTATGCTTTTGTCTGAACTGCCATAAGTTTTCTCTCCCTGACCTTTCTGACTGTCTTTGCAGTTATCACCAAAGCTCCTGTTCTTTGTGCTCCTTCTGCTTGGTGAGTCTTGCCACGTTGCACGGGTTTTTTCAGCCCTTCATCTGCCCATCCCTCACTTAGGTCATTCCTGCACCCAGGCTTCTCCTGCTCTACTGCCCCAAGGAGTCTCCTGCTCTGGGCGCTTGCTGCCAGTGCTACATGATGTGTTGCTTTTGTTCAGGTTGCTTCCCAATAAATGTCAGAATGAGCTGCCTGTTGGGCTGGCAAAAACAGCCACAAAAGCAGCAACACTGCTCTGTATTTGAGAGCAGACCTCCCTGTCTGTGACCTGTTGGTTCACTGATCTTCAAGCTGTTTGAGCATGTTTTTTTCTAAGCATTCTCCAGTGGCAATGTGGACTCCCATGTAGGGCTCTTAAACAAATTGATAATGAACTTGCTTTGTGAAAAAAAACCTCCTAGGTTTTCTGAAATTACAAGTTGAAACAACTGCATGTTGTTTATTGTTTCAAGCCTAACCATTCTATGTATCAGCACCATGCAGTCTGTCCAGTCTGGATAATCAAATACTTTGGCCCCAAGTACTGTGGTCTGCAACATCAGGTTAGAGCTGTGAAAGAAACAAGCGGCCCATCTTAAATAGATTCACACTCGTATATAATTAATTCAGTGCAGTTCCCTTCACTTTATCAGATATGTCACATAATCAAAGAATTCACGTTTTAACTGTAGGAGTAAAATGTGAGAGAGTAGGTTTAAAAATTCATATGCCACAGAGTTAAGGTCTTGTAGCTTATCATACACAGTTCAGGCAGGAAAATACAGTATGTGGCTTTGCTTGGTATGATAAGAAGTGTCAGAATTTACTGGTTTGTTTTATTATTGCATTATCATGCTATGTTTTTAAAAGGATCTTTGAGAAATTATTTAAGATAATGTTTACAAGTTTTTTGGCAAAGGGGTTTATCTGTATGATACCTGGCTGTTCCTTGGAAGTGATTATTACATATGTCCCTGGGCAAAGGGATCTGGATTCTTTTTTTTTATTTTTTTAATTCCTTTAAGATCACTCATATTAAAAACATTTGACTGGAAAACAATCTGGAAACTTTTTATGACATAGAAATGAAGTATGGAAAGTTTGTTTGTTTATTTCATTAAATGACTATTCCCTGGGGAGTTCTTATTTTAGAGCCTCTGTAGATGGTTTTTCCTTTACTTAATTTCTGAACAAAGAGGAAAATGTTGGAAACCAAGTGTTCAACAAACTGCCGGCTGCATGGAAGCCTTAGAAAAGGGGAATAAAGGCTCTTCAGAGGTCTTTTGGCAGGCATACTTTGTAGCATGCAGCCTGAGAAAACTTTCATGAGTGTTTTTGAAAGTCGCACTGTTCTCTTTGAGTTCAGATGATAAATAACCAGCCACTCCAACCAGCTGTATAGTCTCCAACTTTTTTACACTTTAAAGATGTTTATTTTCAGGTGTTCATGGTTAAAATGCTTGTTTAAAACTATGTTTCAATTTCAGATCAAGCTCATTTTGAACCATGAGGGAGTACTGCGGTAATGAACACGATCTAAGTTTATATATTAATACTTACTGCATATCAGATGTTCTTTAAAGGAGCATGTGCACTTACTTTGTCTGGTTTCATGTTTAGATGTGCATAAACTTAAATTAGGTCTTACTTTATGTACTTTTTTTCGTTATGCCAGTCAACAGAGGTGGCATAATATTGAAAGAAAATGGCAAAGAAATAGTCTATTTCTCACATAAAGTCCAGCTGTTCAGTCTCAGATTTTCTGATAGATACAGGTGATAAGAGCTGGAAAAAGAAATGGTGAGGTCCTAACCTCTTCCCACAAGTCATAGAAATGAGATGCCTTATGTAATAAATGATGTAGTCACTGCAGATCTACCTGTATGCTGCTTGGGTTGGTAGCTCCTGAATGTGCTTGTAAACTGGTCTGGAGTTACTGAGTTGAGGTCATTCTCTACTGGACAAAGTGGGTAGTCATCTCACAAAGATGTTCTGGTTTAACTCTGTGTTGGTCTGAGAATTGAGTCACACTGTTCCATCACAGTAGGCAGTGATAAGGCTTAATTTCATTGACATGTGTGTTCTGAACTAGCACCTGTGAGGTAACTGGGAAGGTCTCACCTTTGCAACTGCTTTCTGATTGTTCTGCACTGATTATTATTAACATATTTCTTATGGCTTATGACAGAGACCTAAAGGAAATGGGTGTTCTTTAAAGAATTAAGTAATGTGACTTGTCCAGGTTTATAAAGAATATATATTCATGGTCTGGCACACTCTGCTAATTTGGCAGAAGTTCAGCTCATGAGAAGAGTTGTCTTCTGGGAAAGCTTAAATTGGTTCCTCATAAAGGTCAAGTTATACCAGCAAGAATTACTTGGTGCTATAGCTCTGTACCAGTGGTTTTCTGGGTAGGATTGTTACGTTGTCTGAGAGTTTGGGGTTGTAGAGTACTTTGCTTAACTAATACATGCTTTCTGGACAAACTTTAATTGCAGAGCAACCCAAAGAATGCAGGAGAAGTGTCTGTTTCTAAAACCAGCTTGATAAAGACACTCTTGCTTTTGTTCATTTAGGGCCTGTTTTGTCCTAATAACTCCTTTGTAAAACTGTTTCACAAAATTTGGTATAGAATGGGAAGGTGGTAGACAAATTTTGGCAGCTTTTGGGGCAAGTATCCTCAGCTTTGGGAACCAACAGGAGGTTGCAAATGGGTTGGTGGAAGGTTGGCAGCTGGAAGTTCGGCCAGATGAAAATTATCTGCTGGGGATGCTGAGGTAGAGACACTGATTCTCTCCTGTTCCCTCTGGTGTGACAAGTGCTGACGATGGACTGCCAACCACTGCACCATTAGCAGGCACAGCAGAGGCACATTGCTTCTGCTGACTGTGCCATTGCAGGGGGAGCACCCACGTTGGAATCAACGTCGCTATAGTTGTTTGCTCAGTGAATGTGAACTGGGAGTCCCAATGTTTATAAAGCTGTGGCCAGGGACATAAAATCTGAACTCACAGTCACATCACTTTGCAGTAGGCCATGTAGGTGCATTGAAATGGACTTCACATTTTCCATAATCTCCCAATATGTGCCTATATCTTGTATGACACACAGAAAGCTATGCAGCCTTTTTTCCCAGTCATGTTAAATCTTATTTAGAGGTAATAAATGCCCTTCTTTCTTGTATCAGATTGAATGGGAAGCCTTTGCAATTTTTTTTCTCTTTATACAATTAGTATCTTTTTGTTTGTTTGTTTTTTGTGTCATTTCTGCCTCCAAAGCTGTTTCTATCTAACCAAAGCCCCAGATAAACAAACACATAAATGAGCTGTGTTATGGTTGAAACTTCTCACTTGCAAGAGCTTGGCTCCTGTCAGAGCAACTGGGAGATCCAGCTGTGGGCTCAGGTTGCTGCCCATACTGGCGTGTTTCTCCAGTGCAGAGTACTATGCATTATGTAACCTGTAACAACAGCAACAAAAAAGGAGAGTTGGAGTGGATGTTTGATGAATCACACAAGACCATCTCAAAGTTCCGAGTGGAGTTTACAGATTAGTAATTAGTTAAGTGGGATGTCCCATGGAGAATTTCATGGATTGCTGCCCAGCTTTGCAGACAAGGTAGCTAAGCCTGGTCTGAAGAAATGCTTGTCATATTTAGGTGGCAAGTTAGATTATCTTCATCTTGTTGAAAGCAAAACATTTATTGCTGCTTATAGATTTACTATCTGTGCAGAAAAGAGCTGTGTAAACTCTTTTCAGTCTAGAAAAAAGAGTTGGAGACCTAATTTCTTGTGAAGACCCTTTGTTTTATCTATTCTAGAAAATCAGATGGTGGCGTAATCCAATAAACTGTACAAAGTGAGTGAATAGGGTGGTGAAAATAGTTTAGAAATTAAGTATTCTGCCTTTTCAAGTCAGCCTGTGTGGGGAGTGGCTGTCATGAGCCCTGCAGTACCTGTCTTTGGAATGCCATGTGAAGTACAGAGGTGTTATGTGGGTGACTGATACCTGCAAGGTGTGCATCAGGTGAAGTAACTGGGAGCAAGGTCAAGATTTGGTACCACCTGCAAAGGTTGAGACCTGCAAGGTCAGGAGAGGTACTGCCTGAAGTACAGCTACATGCATGACCCTCACTCTAGGAGTTACGCAGCTGCTGTAATTTGTGACTTATCATCTTTGTTTCAACAAGATGAGTGCTGCTTGCAGTTCCTCCAGGAAATCTCCCACAGCAGTAGCTAGGGTGTTGACCACGGGGTATGAGGTCATGGAGAAACCCAGAGGTCCTTCCTTAGCAGTCAGAGCTCCCATCTAACTCTTGGGATCCAAATGTGATGTTTTCTCACTGGAAAGCAAAGAGCCAGATGGGCAGGGCTGGAGCCAGTCCAAACATCTGCTTTAGAAACTTGCAGATGTGAAATGTCTGTTGTCTTAACTCCTCGTGATGTGCGTTCTATGGGACAGGGTGCAGGGGAGATACATGTGCATGACTTGGGCTGTCACACCATGAAATAAGCTGACCTCTCTTCCATGTTCCCAACACCTAGAAAAGGTCATGGCAAAGACTTTACCTTAATTATCATAGTGGTAGTTATTGTTGAATTTACTGTAAATCAGCCACCAGGTCAGTGCCCACTGATGCCTTAGCTCTGTGCACTGCATGCTTACTGCCTCCAGTTGAGGTAGCTGCTATATGCAGCAGGTGCAAACACTTGACTAGGACATGAGTGTTCCAAGTGAAGTTTTGTGATACCTGAATAGTTGGAAACCTCCTACTTTGCCACATGTTGATTAGTTTACTTTAAAAGCTGAAACCTAGTTCTTACCCTCCTTCAAACTTATGTGTGTGGATTGGAAGAGGAAACATAGTGAAGGCTGTCAGAGAAAGCCTGTGGCCAGTGCCCAAGCCATGCTTTTGGATTTCACATCTCAGAATCAGTAATTTGGGATTGTGCTGGCAAGTGAATGGCCTGTATGGCTAATGGAGAAGAGATGTATTGTGCACTGTGTTACTGACACCTATTTGCTAAATAACAGCTACTTTCAGTGGTAACCAAAACCAGTTTCAAGGGTTTATGTTTGTTACTGGAAAATAAACTGAAATATTGCTGGCTTGCTGGCTGTGCAGTGTGTCTATATAATGGATGTGGAGAGCAGACACTGGTAAAGCTTAACCATCCATTGCTGGCTGTCCAGCCCTGATAAGGGAGCAGGTAAGGAGTCCCATTACCCACCTGCCCATTGCCTCGCAGCCCATGCATCCTGTCCCTAAGAAGCTTGGACTTCTCCTGCATTGTCCAGCAGGATCAGCCCAATGGCATGAACCATGGCATGGGGTTTTCCAGGCAAGCTTTTCCAGCCCTGTGACTATAATCTAATTAAACATGCAGTCTCTGCCTCTGTAGAGGTTTTGTGCCATGGCAGAACTCTTGTGTTTCAGACAATCTTGATCACTTTGGGTTTTTTTTTAACCCTAATAATGGATTTATCATATAAATGGGTCTGAATGTTTGGTACTTGGTCATCCTGTTGTTTTCTATGTGTTTATACTTATGTTCTTTCCTTTTAGCATTTATTAGACCAGCTTCCTTTTCCTCAGAAGTGCTATGTTACTTATAAATTGACTTTTTATTTGCAATGTAGCATGTATGAAATGGGCCATAGATGATGGCTACATGGCTTGAGAGTAGAGCCCTTCATTTTGATGTGTTTTATAAACAGTTGGCAATAAATGCTCTGATCCTGTGTCCTTTGACTTTAGTGGGAGTTTTCCAACAAGCATATTTATGCAAGAGCAGCCCATCTGCCAGCACTGCGTCAGCGGGCAGCATGCCTTTGCATTCAGCACTGTTGCATGTCCCCTTGCCAAGAACGAATCTTGCCGATTCAAATTTGCTCAGTTTGTCAACACACAGCTCCCACTGAACTTTGTGAGACAAGAATCAGTCTTGGCACGGGGCCGCAGGCAGCCCAGGGAGCGCTGCCCACTGCCAGCATCAGTGAGAGGAGCAGCACCCAGCCGTGGCTGCACGTTTGCCAGGGTCCCATCTCCTGTAGCATGTTTGCTGTTGTTTAACGAGAGGGAAGAGTCAATGATAAAAAGAGATTTCCTAGGTTAGTTTTCAAGGCTTGTTTTTGTTGGGTTTTTTTGTGGCTGTCTGTATGATTAATGTGAATAGGAAAATACTGTTGACCCATTTAAATCATGTTAAACAACATCCATTGCTCATCTGCATAATGGAATACACACTGAACATTACAGCCTAAGTATAAGAGCCAGTGAACTACAAAAATAATATTTTACTCATTTAGATTATGAAGTAAAATATAGGACATTAGTACTAATCATAGTATTAAATTTTAAACCATGCAAATTGTAATTGTCAGTGAAAAAGACCTGGAAGTTGAAAAGGTTATTAACATTTCAGCTTTAACAGTTAATATGAGTAATTTTTTTTGCTAGTGTGCAGCTTTGAAAGTCTATGTGCAAAGCACTTAATAGTAAGTGCAGGAGTGTTTGGTTTACATTATTATTTAATTTCAGTCATTAAAGAAATGTTAGAAATAGGAATTTGCAGTATTAAAAAGTATTAGCAATTTATATTACAAAGTATAAATTGTAATCTTTACTTGGATAAAATAAAATCTAAAAGGCAAATTATTAGTAACCAAGAGATTAAATCATTTTGAACGTTTATTTAGAGTACCAGAGCAAAAATGAAACCGTTGCAAATATTGATTTTGTTAAATAGAAACATCATTTTCAGCATGTTAAACTAAATACAAATTTTCAAGTACTGAATTTAGGCTGTCAGGTTTCTATGGTTACCTACCTTTCCAGCGGTTTGGTGAGATGTGTAAATAGGCCTATGAGTCACTTGTAATTATTTGGTTTTTTTTGTTATAGTTGTAAATCTGTGTTCAGTTTGAATCTAATATAGTTCACACCACATGCTTTGGTTTATGTATATTTTAGTCCATATGATTGACAGTGATTGAGCATTTCTTATGGAGTGCTTGGGTTTTTTTGTCATAAGTGATGTATGTTGGTATTTCTGAAAATGTAAACAACTTCTTCCTGTATCACTGTTTGATAAACAGGGACTTCTGTGATAAGAAAGAGGTCTTTGTAAATGTTGCACAAGGAAATAAGTGGAAAAAAAAATAAAAGTAAACCAGCTCCTAAACATTATACCATACTCTTCCAAATTCAATCCATACTCCTATCATTATAATTTTTTCAGTGACCCAAATGCCATGTATTTATGAATAAGCTTCCAAGTTACACATTAATAGCACATACTAATGACTGACAGGGTTAAAAATAAATGTTTTAATCATGATGCTACAGGTTATCTACAGCAAGCTCTTGACTGGAACATCTTCCTTGTGCACAGCATCTTTGGGGGACAGAGGGGGGAAAAAGCTTGTTTCCACCACCAACACCATAGTAGTTTAGTAGAAACAGCTGTAAACTCTTACACCTCTCTGCTCATGTATTTGAAGTCCAGGTTATAGGATGAATTCCCCAATGTTACACTCTCCACTCTAATGAAGGATATGTACATGTTTTCTCAGTAAAGACTCACTGTCCTCATGTAACTTGTGTTTTCATGTGAAAACAGGATAATACAAGTAATTAGCATTTAATACAAGGCAAGAAACACTGTTAGCTGTAATTTTTTACCAAATGAATAGTAATGTAATCTCAATTTATTAAGGTATTCATCACAAAACTGCTGGCAATGTATACTTTTTTATTATTGTTATTATTATTTTTGAGAGAAGACTGGCTTACCATTGGGAAATCATCTTGATCCTTACAGATTCAGCTGCAGGTATATTGAAAATAATTATTGCAACTGGTCTTATGTTCTGTGAGGGGAAAAGACTCCTGCCTGCCTATTACCTTCCTGTGTCCCAAGCTATGCAGAAAATCCTGACACAATGTTCAGGAGCACTCCTAAATTTTCTGAGCAAAAATTACTCTCATTTCAGCAGCTTTGAAAGGGTGTCTGTGGGAAACGTTGTTTTGGGTTTTTTTTTTTTTTATGGTGATTCAGACATATTTTTTCCATTTCAGGTAGAAATTTAGGAGTTTAAAGTAGGATTTATTTTTAACGTGTAATGCTGTATCAGACGTGTATATAGGACATAAACATGCCGGCTGAAAAACAGTTGTTTCACAGCACACCTGAAAAGATTTTATCCCAGTAGGATTCAATGAATGTTAGAGCTGTCGGTGGGTGCATATAAACAACAAGACTCAGTATTGTGTGTATGTGTGTAAGAACTACTTGAATAGCTTATTTTAATCTGAAACAACTGCTATTTTTAAAACTAACTTGTTCCAACAGTTCTTAATTCCCTTCAAAATCAAAATAATTAATAAAGTAACCAGTCTTTCAAGTGAAAGTAGTTTCTCCAGTCTTTTGAAAAAACTGAAGGTAGGTAGATAATGATTAACAGACATATTTAAATATGTAAACCTGAGCAGATATGTTTCTCATTCCAATTTATTCTTATTTTCAATAAATTAATTTACTCAATATAGGAATGCAGTAACGTAAGAGGAATGCTTCTCCTGCTAGTCACAGAACTTGAAACTTGCCAGATGCCATGATCTGGAGCCTAAATTCCCCTGATATTAACTATGCATGAAACTCTTAATATTGCTTTGCCCAGCTTTTGTACCTGACTTGTTTCCTTTTGCTGTGATACTGCTGTAGGCAACACTTTCTTTTTATTTTCTACTTGTGTTACTTTATCGGAGAAAGAAAATGTAATAGAAATAACACCAGGATGAAAGGCTCAATTGGAGAACTGCAATGTCCTGTTCCCAAAGTTAAGCCTGTACAACCCAGTCCCACTTCTGTGATTGACAATTAATTTCCTTTGGTATATGAGTGAATACAATTTAGATATAGTATTTTTTAAATCATACAATAAAATGGGAAAGTGCTGTTTGATGATATCAGAATTTTACTCAGTCAATTTCTTAGATTGCCTTGGTGTGACTCTGTGTGTGTGTGTGTGTGTGTATATACATACACAACTGCTTAACTGGTTGAAGGGGTTTTTAAGGATATAAAATTAATTTCTCCTTTTTTTTCTTGTTTGTTAAAGTTGCACTCTTGGTTGCTGCTGATAAAAGGTGGCACTGAGCCAGCTTCCTGAAGGAGCTGTGGGGAGGGTCATGGCTTGTCATGACCTGGGCACTGTTACTTGAATGTTGTTATTATTGAGATGAAGTACCCTTAGGCTGTCATCCTTCCTGTAAATAGAAGAGGTTCTGATTCTCTGTGGTTTCCCAGTTTACCAACTTGTAGAACAGCTATTTTGTTGGCCCTAAGTTTGAGTGAATAATGAATTAGAAGACCGGCACTATTCCAGAAGGCACTGATTCATCATTTTAGTGTCCTGGTCTAGACTAATAATAAGTAAAGCCAAACAAGAATGTACTTCCATATAGTTTATAAATTTGCAGCCAATTAAAAAATTCATTTGTATTGGCATACAGCAAATACAAATTGTCTGGTTCCGCTGTCCATGAAATAAGGTCAAAACTGTAATTAACAGGGGCATAACTGGTCCTCAGGGCCAAACTTAACTTTTTCCGTGTCATGGAAGAATCCAGGGGTGTTGGCAGAGGGGCTGCTTCTGCTCCCTTGGAATCAGTGGGTGTTTGGCCATTGCTTTGCTTTATTGCCTCTTATGAGGGTAACGAGAACAGCAATTCTGTTAACACCTTTATTAACTAAACAACTTCAGTCATTGGTTTCCAGTTAATTTCAATTATTAAATAAACCAATGCCAAATTAGAATATAATGTTTGTGAGATACTGGACCATGTTTCAGTTTGTACAGTCATAAGCATGCTCTTGTTGAGGTTTTTACCAATGTGTTGCTGTTGTAATTGAAGTCATATCTATCCTGATGAATATTTCATTTCCCCAATCATGTTATTAAAACCAGAGTGGTTTTACCTTTTCATTTCTGTTTTCTCTTCTCCAGTACCATCATGACAGCTGTGGCTGCGCCCTGTTTACAAATTGCTGCTAGTCCCTTTTTCAGTACTCCTTGTGGGTTTTGTTTTCCCCTAATATGGGCAATTAGGAGGAAATATTTCTCACGAGCATGGACTTGCTTTTCTCCTTGTAATGACACAGTCCTGCAATCCAGGAAACAGTGCTGCATGGTGTCCATGTCCACAATTTCCTGATGTGGGAAAAACGTGTGGAAAGCATCTGGAGAGGAGGAGACCCCCTTTACCAGCTTGTTTCCTGTAAGCGAAATTGGAAGACCTTGTCTGTGCAAATAGATTTCAAAATAGAGTCTGCCCTTTGACTGTCTCCATAATTACACAGCGCTCTCTGTATTTTATTTGGCTGCTAGAGCAGTTAACCCCTGGAAGTAAGGGGCTGATGATGGCATGACCAGCACGGGTATGCAGACATGACCATGTGAATACACTGTTGTTTGGAGCAGCCTGTCGTTAAGACCTCGTTACAATATACTTTTACCATATTTAAAAATTATGATGTGTTGGGCTGTGCTGGATGCTACATCCTTAATGTACGGAAAGCATGGAGGTATTAGCTGCAAAAAAGAAAAAAAAAAGAGAAAAGGGAAAAAAGTTCTTTCGTGGCTTTGATGTAATCAACATCTGTCAACAGAATGAATTTGCTTTTGTTTAATTTCAAGGGCTCTTGTCCTTCTACTTTGCCCAATCAGTTTCAGCTTCTGCCTCAGGCATTTCCCTGTTTTGTTCCTTTTTTTTTTTTTACCTTCCCCCCC
>NDXB01014098.1:154380-164793 GCA_002631895.1 Agapornis roseicollis
CCCCCCCCCCATTTATTGACAGCATACAGATTAACTGTTTAGTATCTTTCCTTCAGGAAAAAGAAAACTAAAAAACCTTTCCTAAACAGTGCTTCAGGATCTGTATTAGTACTTTTTTAAATTTGAGTATTTCCATGGGCCAGAAATACTTAAAAGTTGTTAGATAGGAAAGCAGATAAGGATGTAGGGCTCTTACACCTAAGGGGCTGTGGAAGCTCTGTGCAAGGGGAGAACATAGAGTTATATGCTTTAGATATTTTCAAAGGTTTAGAAATTGTGGAACACTTTTTCCTGTATTTAAATGCTTCTTTTAGGACAAAGAGGGAGAAATATATCGTCATAATGAAAAATTGTCTTCACAGATCAGAGTTCTCAGATTGTCTAAAAATCAGTCCAATTCTTTAACTCTAAAAACTTGAGGGCAAAGTTACTGCCTCATACAGAGTACACCAGAAATCACACTGAAATAACATAGTTGTTTTCAAGATGTTGGTGTGAAACTGTATACATAGATATTTGTATCTGTGCTGCTCTGGGCTTCTACCTTAACAGATTTTACAGGTCAGGAGGGTCATGTCTCAACAGTTTCTAGATATGTGCCCTCCAAGGGGAAAGTGAGGGTGCTATGGTTATGGAGTTGCTAATCCAGGAAATGGAGGGGTTTTTGACTAAATTAAGTCCCAGCCCACTGCAGTAGGATGTTGTTAGGGTCAATATGCTGTTAATTTGAGCAAAATGGAAATCTGAAATTCTGTTGACCTAAGTCTACTAAAGATAGTTTCACTTTTTATCAGAGTACAAATTAAATACCTGTAGGAGTTAACAGTAATCCTATTTAAAGCCCATCTAGAGCTAATTGGCTGTACCACTCTTTACCCCTACCCCTGCCAGTTTATGGTCTTCTTGTGTACAGCCCACATGTCCATTTTAGTTTCTGCTATTTGATTCTTTATTCTGTGAACTTGATTCTATGTTCTGTGAACTCAGTGCAAAACTCACCCTGTGGCTGGCGTGGTAGAGAATCAGTGTGGCTTGATGGGCGAAGAGACTCTTCCCCAGCCAGTGAAACAGCCCAGGAACGTCCAAGCAAAAGTGTATTTCCATCTCTGTGCAAGACGCATCTCTGTGCATTTAACATCTCTGTTACTGTTATTATTAGTTTGTTGTATTTATACACATGCCATGAAACTGTTGTGGATTTTAAAAAATCAGAAATGAATTTTCAGAACTTTATGCTTGGGAAAAAGATGGAGTTTATTGCTCTTTCCTTGGCACAGCATAATGTTGTAGATGGACAAATTTGGGCATAGCATATGATCTAGATTAAGAAGTAAAAACTTCCAAATTAAAATAAGCTAAATCCTAAGGTTCTTAGTCAAAAAGCAGTCTTGTGAAAGTTAATCAGTTTTGTCTGAATGAGAAACTAAGGATTTGATCAGTTTTTGTTTTGAGCCTAATTCTGGATGTTTGTCCCATCAGTCCCAATGTTTAGATGCCTTTTGTAGAAAATGTGCTTCTTTCTTTGCAAAAGAAAATGAAGAGTTTTAAGGTCTCTCTCACAGTTTCGCAACTTGCAACTGTCTCTGCTGGGAGTCAGCTGCAGTATCTGGGGTTTCAGCACTGGAAGGCTAACAGACTGTACAAGTCAGCAGTAACAGGCAATGTTAAGTTCAAAAGGGCAGTGGAAGAAATACTGAGGCAGCCTTGAGGGTTTGCCCTGATGGCTTAGGAAGGTCGATGCTATGACAGAAAGGGCAAGCTGCCATGAAGCAGGAGGCAGTATCTGAGAAAATGATCCCATTGTCATGCTCATTTCTGATCTTCATTTTCAATCCTTTTTCTCCAAGCACATAAAGAAGCCAGACTATGTGACGACAGGCATTGTACCAGACTGGGGAGACGACATAGAAATTAAAAATGAAGATCAGATTCAAGGGCTTCGTCAAGCTTGTCAATTGGCCCGTCATGTCCTGCTTCTGGCTGGAAAGGGCTTGAAGGTAACAATTACAGAAGTCCTGTAGCAGCTTGAATACATTTTGTGCTTTCACTTATTTGGGGTTTTTTTCTACCTTTTTTTTTAACTTAATATGCGTCCAACTTTTAAGTTAGATTGTGATAAAAATAAAGAATTTGTTAACTTTTGATTCGGTCCATAATATGACTTTTTAATTATTTCTGTATTTTGGACCTACGTAGTACTTAGAGTGAGTTGCTGGCTCAGGTGTAATGTCTCTCAGTCTGTCATCTCCCTCCATCAGGATTGTGCTAAATCATGTGAGTTTCTCATAAGGCTCTTGCTACATTTTCCCTTTCATTTCATGGCCCATCTTCTTCACACATCACACTTTCCAGCTCTTCATGTATGCTAGCTTAAAGGGCTCGGTTGCCGCCTCTGTTCCTGTCCATCCTTTGGCCCCTCATTGTCCTATGGGGTCTGGTGCAACTCCTAGAGCTGCCATTGGAAAAAACAGCTGCCAAATTTTACACAGTTTTCTGGAGTGCATTGGTAATGAAGTTTCATGGTTTCCAGAAATGTTTCTACAGTATGCTTTTTGGGATACCTCCCAAGTTAAAATGTACTGGGAGGAGTCTATTACCAGGTTTTGCAGATGAAGTAGTGCTTTTTTCACCTTGCCTTGTTACTTCATGTAGTAGCTTACTGGATAGGGTAAAATGGGTTGAGTAGCTAAGAGATGCAGAGATAGATGGGGACTGCAGGTTAATGCCATTGACTTAAAAGGCGAGGGGGGAATATCAGTTTACCATGCATTTTTTTTCTTTCACCTGTCATCACACTTTCCAAGAAGTTTAATTCTGGACCTGGGTGGCCAATAACAAAACTGCCTACTTCTTTAATCTTACACAGGCTTATGTGTACATGCTTCTGAAGTATCATGTATATGCAATGTGGGATTTGAATGCAAGCAGTTTTTCACTAATGCTCTTTGGTTGTTATCATGTGTAAAATACATATGTATGCAGCACAATATAGCTTATGATGCAGTTCATAGTATGTGCCAAATCACACATAATAGCAAAATACTACATAGATGTAAAGAACATTTTGGAGCAAGAAGGTATATATAAGGTAAGAATTACATGACCAGGAGCTGTGGAATGGGAAGGAGATGGCATTAGGAGTTGTGGTGGTGAGGGCACTGCCCAGGTCAGCTGGAGACAGGTGGTGAGCACTCTTTGACACCAGTTAAGTGTTTGACCAGGACCCTCCCTCACTGCGACAGCAAGCGTCTTCTACTTCCCAGCCTGATGTTGCACGTGGCCAGTTTATACCCATTTGTTCTTGTGCCAACTCCAATCTTTAACTTAAACAGCCTCCTCCCTTTCCTTGAGTCTGTCCCCTTCACATAGTAATAGAGCTAATACAGCTTTCAGTGCACCCAGCTAAACAAACCAAGCTCTTTTAGGCTGTTCTCATAATGTAAACTCTGCATTGCAATTTTATTTGACGAGCCCTGTCCCTCCACCTGTTCCTGTTGTCTTGTTGAACCCACCCTGAATGCAGCCCTCCAAACCAGCTTTAGTTAGTGGCAGTAATGTTCTCCAATAAAACAAAAGTGCATTGTAATGCATGGATGCAGAAAGACGAAGTTTAGGCCAAGTGTTGTTTTGGTACTACCATTCACTGCCTGTAGGACTTAAAAATACAATGTGATATTATATATGACAGTATTTCCTAGGTTTGAGTTAATGATTTATAAATAAAACAGCAAATTCTATGAAATGGAAGAATTTTGATAGATACCATAATATTGCCCAGTCCCAAATAAAGGGTGAGGTGTGCAGTAGGTGCCTCCCCAGCCTTGCCCAGCTAGAAAAAGCTCTTTTAAAAGTAAAAGAAATACTGTTAAAAGCAGAACTTTTCACAATGTGTAAGCCTGCCATGCAGAGAGCACAGATCTGTCTGTTAAATGTCCAAAAGCACATCAAATTCCTTGAGCAGAGCAGTGGTAGACAGCACCCAGTCTGGTACATAGCAGTTCAGTTTGTCTGTGGGCTGAAAATGATAGATGGGTGAGTGAAGGCAGGAGCAACAAACCTATATTTATCCAGAACCGATGGCTGCAGTATCCAGTACAGACAGCCCGCTGCAGCTGCCATCCCAGCGCAGAGGCTGCAATGGCTACTGCAGGGGGGTTGCACAATAACCCCAAATCCTGGTCTTGAGTGTGATCATTGCTCCTTATCTGCCCAGCCATGTTTTTGTGCTGAACAAGATGCAAGCTGAGCAAAATCGGCCTGGTTTTATCCTCATCACAGTACACAAGTGTACTCCGCTGTATTCATTGTGCATGATCACTGAATATTTCAATATATGGATAAGTACACCGCCTGCACCACAGCCTACCTATATTCCTTGTGTTACTAAAAAGGCCTCCAAAATCACAGCCACTGTGATTTTTCCTTTCCTCTGCCAAGATTGATCTTCATATGTGTATGAAGTATGATTTTCGAAGACTGAAAACTCTTCAAATCAAAATCAATTTGCAAAGGAACCCTCAAAAGCACTTCTTCTCAATGAGGGAGGTTTCCCTACCAAATTTCAAATTTCAGCTGTAACCATTCCAGAGACAGAGTTGATCCAAAAGAAAAGCAAGAAGAATGTTATTTTAAGTGTTTGCATTTTCCACTCCATGGATACTCAGAAAATGGCTGAATGATTTATGAGAGGGTTTTTTTTAAATATGTAAAACTGTGAGAAAAAGATGAATCTAGAAAACGTCAAGCATAAAAATGAATATTTCTACAAATGATGGATAAGCGCCTGTAGATTCACTGTGCTTATCCAGGCTATGGTGACTTTAAGTAAAATATCCTTAAGATATGAAGCCAAATATTTAAATCTTTTATAAAATTATAGCATACTTGGAAAGCAGTTTCATAAAGTGCACAAATGCATTATGATGAATGTCCTGGGCAGTTACAAGAGTTAAGGTCCTTTCTTTTACAAATCAAAGGGAAAGTAATGGTGTGTTTTAAATGACTGAGAGCATTGAAACCAGACATTTCAGCAGCTACTGAAACAAGGTGCCATGGAAAATTGGTGTCTTTGAGAAATCAGATGTGGAAAAAGAATGGAAAGGAAGTAGACAGTATTTTAGGTTTTTTAGGAACCTTTAAGTACTTTATTTTACTGCATACTTTGTATAAAACCTTTTTCTATTTTAAAAAAGAAGATTCAACATATCAATAAAGTATATCAGGCAGTTTAGTGTTTTGTTTCAAAGCAGTGTATTTGAAACATCCGAGATTTCATTGAAACACTTGGCTGCAATCACATTCTGTAAATATGAGAAACTATCTTTGCTTTTTTAACAGGATGTTATGTTTGATATTTTAGGTTGGCATGACAACTGAAGAAATAGATTCCATTGTTCATCATGAAATAATCAGACAGAATGCCTATCCGTCACCTCTGGGCTATGGAGGGTTTCCAAAATCTGTTTGTACTTCTGTAAACAACGTGGTATGTCATGGTATTCCTGACAGGTATTTCCCCAATAATATACATTCTACCACCGGGAATGAAAATGTTAAACTGAAATTAATAAATTATGTGTAACATTGAACATATTTCAGCTTAACTAAGTGTCATATACAAATGTATTGCAGATGCGTATCATGTTACCACATGATGCTGATAGATGTTATAAAAATTAATGTGAAATAGGAAAAAATATCCTGTTTGTCAAGAATCTTTAAAAAAAAAAAAAAGTATAATGGCTTTAGAATTTAGCATGTGGAAAAAAACCCGAGAACAGTCTGATTTATTTTCTTTCTTCCAGCAAAATAAGTATAGGGGAAGGAATAAATATATTTGAATTTATGTTTTGTTGTTGGGTGTTTTTTATTATTATTTGCAACACATTCAGCTACTCAGAAAGTAAAATATGAACCCTAGTGAGAGAAAAAGAATAAATATAATGGCAGATTTTTGAGGTGTTGATATGTTTTTTTGGTAGTCGTTTCTCATTATTTTATATTCAGCTACGCTTGTTCTCTAAGTAATGAGAGCTGAACATTAAAAATGGTTATTCTTTTTGCCTCATCCTTCCTCCATCACAAAGTATCTACCCCCTGATTTTTTATATATGTGTCATTAGGTGTTTATTCTTATATTCCCTTTGTTGGGAACCGCCTGTCTCTGTATTTTTTTTTTTCTGTTTATGTTTCAGTCGACCTCTTCAGGATGGAGATATTATCAACATTGATGTCACGGTGAGTAATTCATATAAAAAATAGTCTTTGATCAACTTTAGAATCACTAGTAGCAACAGGAAGAATAGCGGATTGAAGATGGGGGATGCACAGATGGATGTGCTGTTTACTTCTGAGCCAAGGCACAAGCAGCTGGTTTCCTTTTTTGTTTTTAACTGTGTGTTTATTCCAGCTAGACCCAGGCCTGACTTGAATTTAGGACTGGAATCAGATGCACTGAGATCAATGTTGGCCTAAGTGAAATGTCAACCCAATCCTGCTATGTGTCATGTTTTTGAGAAGGTGTAATTGTTATTGATCCACTGTGTAGTTAATGCAGAGCACCACAGTACTGGGCAGCAGCTGAAGATAGATATGTATGAGATGAGCTAACATGAAGAAAGCCAGCATTTTTCCTTCACTCTGCCAAGATTGATCTTCCTCTTCCTGCTGATTTTGAGTGGGGCCTGACATTATCTTACTCTGTCATTAGAGGCTACATTGGCCTGTGTATGTCAGTCTATTTGGACAGCAACTCTTTTGCTAGCAGTGTTCCCTACATTTATTAAAATCCCTGAAGGTAGTGTTGTGTTCCATTTCTGGTATAAAAGCCCTGAACCTTTTGCACAGAAACAGAAATAGTGTGATATAACTATGACTTAATATTTCCAGAGAATAGTCAATTATAGCTATTTAAATAAATACCGTCTGGATTTTCTTAGGAGCAAGAAAGTATGGAAACTGGAAGCCTAATTCTCATTTCATTTGTATATATATAGAAAAAATAAAAGCTGTCTCTTGCAGAAGCTTCTTTAATTTTTACTGTGCATTTGTTACTGTTTTTGTTTTCCCAAAGTTCAATTTATTTCTAATGTGAACACAGATGTCTTTTGAATCCCACTGTTGCTTTGCAATAGTATGTCACATAGAAAGGAGTAACATCTCATAACAACGAGCGTTTTTAATCATTAAGGGAACTTTTGGTAACTTGGTATTATTTTCCATGGGTCCAAATTTCATACTGACAGAAGTGGAAGAAATCTGCAGCAGACCTACCTCTGAGCATGAGATTCAAGCTTTCTAAATTATTTCTTCTATTAAAATTAGGGTCAGTGACCTTTTTCCCATGGTATCCACACATGTGATCTAGAACTGGGTTTGCTTTGGTTGTCTTTTTGATTTTTCTAAATTCTTTCCCATCTCCATACATTCTAATTGTGGAATTCTGAATATATTAGGTCTGCACAGTGTGATTTATCATTTTGAAAGTGTATTTTTGGCCTACATTTTTACTTTGGTGAACTGGTGTACCTTGGCTCATTTTATTAGTCTAAAATCAGTTCGCAACAGCTAAGGATTTAGCAGCTGATTTCTTTGTATCTCATTAAGGTCAATTTTATTTTTTTTATCTTTTAGGATAATAATGATGCCATATATATATATGGCATCATATATATATGTAAATATATATATGTATAAAAGTATAGATTCATATAACAGACACTTTCCATGATAAACTAAATGAAATATTTTTACATTAGTGCATATCCTGCCCACTCTGCTTTGCAAATAAAGTCTGACTAAATGTTAGTGATCTTTTTGATTGCAAATTTTTATTTGTTTTCTGTTTAGCCTTGTAAAATTTAATAAGTGTTGAAGTTTCTGTGAATGTGAAGACTCGTGCAAGGATGGGAATTTCTGATTATCTTTGTAAGATCTTTTTACCATTCAAAACTGAACTGTGCTGTGTTTGATAATTGCTCAGTTCCAAAATAGCTGAAGAGAAAAAAGACTGCTTTTCAGTGCTGCTAACTGATCTTTTAGCTTATTTTTAATGAGCAAATCTGGGACATTTGACAGGTGGACAGAATAAAAATCAAAGTAAATACTGCACAGCAAATTGTTTATAATTGTGTACAGGCTCTATAAAATGACTAAATAATGTTCTGGTTATTGAGTGTAAAAACTTCACACTATGTATGAATTATTTGAAGAAAAAAAATCCATTTTTGTGCAATTAAGGTGGTAAAATTTCATACATGAAATATAAATTTTATTGGCTGGTATCGTGTGGCCTTTAAAATGTATTTTAGTGTAGAAACAATAGTGTTATCCATTACTGAATCCTCAGTGTAGTGCAATTTTCAGCCTGCCATTACCAGGTTAACGTTTCTTACAACTTGGTTCTTTCGTTGACTTCTAAGAAACTAGTGTGTTACAGTTGCTGTGGTTGTAGCTTATTAATGTCAGAAGTCTGTAATTGCAGTTGACGGGCTGCTGTAAATATTACTATTAATTTTAAGCTCTCCTATGTTTTAAATCTGTATTTTCTTTTTCTTTTTCAGGAGGATGATGATGTTTAATGCTGGGGTTTTGTGTGTTGTACTTGCTAGCACTAAAAATGAACCAGTTTAGTTTAAATATGAGCTACCTAGATTATAACCTACCCAATGAGCATTAAATTAATAATAGAAAAAAAGAAAGAGAAAAGATTTTTTGGCAGTCTGGAATGGCAGAGGAAGGTGTAGAGCAGGAGGTCACAGCCTCTCTCCAGCGGAGTGGTGGCAACACAGTTGGATGCTTGCTGGCACTCACCTTTTAAACACCTCTCGCTCCTAACTGCCTGCATTTTGTTCCCATCTCACCCTGAACACAAACCTGGCCATGGGATAAACTGTCTGTAGCCAATCTTTTACTTTTTTTATTTTTTTTCTAGTTTGGAATTAGCCAAAGAGGATGTGAGCCTGTCTTTCACAAATAGCTCACTAGTGGCAAAAGTTCAGTGCTTTGAGCTTGCTGAGTTATTAGTCCTAGAAAGACAGTTGCCCACTGTTCAGGAGGAGAAAAAATGTTTTAGATCAAAACTGTGCACCATTATAATTTATCTTTCCTTAGGGTAATTTGGCTTGGTCTTACAATAATGCGCCTGCCTGCCATACTTCAGAGCTGCAAACCCCATTTTAATGGTGCGTTGCAGAGCTCCATAGCGCATAACCAGGTCTTCCTGTGCCTGGCAGAGAACTTCTGGAGAGCTGATGTTTAAAGCCTGTGAAATGTCTGAAAAAAACCCAAATATATTTTTATTCATCAGGGTGCCATGTTTTCAGCACATGAAACTTTGTGGTGTCAGAATGGTACATTTATTGTCTTTCACAATTCAGCTCTGGATACCAGAAGTAAAATCCAGTCTTAATGCCCCGCTGTACTTTAAAATTGAGACTAAAGCAAACATGCAGAGGCTGGTTGTAGATTTGGCCTGTACATTCCATGGAGCTCCCTGTGGATGTTGGTAGCAGGGTACCCCTCTCACCCAGCTGTGCACAGTATCACTCAAAACCCTAGCAGGGATTGCTGGCTGCGGAGGTGTGGGTCTCCCTGCTAAAGCTGCCAACTCTGTGGTGTGCAAGCAGGTCCCCAGCCCCAGGAGCAGGTGTCCTGTGTGGGTGGGCTCCCAATGGACCCCAAGAACCCCCTTCAGCCCATGCACAGCCTACATCCATCCTCTTGCATACAGCCCAGTTAGCCTCGTGTCCTGTAGCTGAGCAGTGTCATCGTCTGGTGCGCTGCTGGTCAGTAATGCGCAACTTTTGCTTTTCTTGAATTTTTAATCGGCAATCCTCACACACCTTGCAATCTTCCGTGCCTTTTGTTTGGTTGGTTTTTTTCTCCTCGGCAATGTTGTGCTTTGCTGGTCTCATTCTCACAAATACAGCTAACCCATGGTCTAGCTGTTACAATACATAGCTCATTCCTAGAAAGAATGGATTTAATTAAGGAGACAATCTGTTTCTGGGTGCAAAATGAGAAAATGTCTTTACGTTTCTGTGTATGTTTAGGTGTATTACAATGGCTACCATGGTGACACTTCTGAAACCTTTTTGGTGGGCAATGTGGATAAATCTGGTGAAAAGTTAGTGGAGGTTGCCAGGAAATGTAGAGATGAAGCAATTGCAGCTTGCAGACCAGGGGCTCCCTTCTCTGTAATTGGAAACACAATCAGGTAAGCCTTATATTGACAAGTAAAAGGAGGGCTGGCAAGTGGGACAAAGGTTATTGGTGGTTTGGTATAAAGCTGATGACATGTTTTATGATTCAAAACCATCATTTTAGTCTGATATCAGTATGTGAACTGCCAAGCTGTAATGTTGGTCCTTGGGTAAAAGACTTTTTTTTTTTTTTTTTTTTTAAGTAATTAAA
>NDXB01014098.1:167170-179759 GCA_002631895.1 Agapornis roseicollis
AAAAAAAAAAAAAAAGGAAATAAAAAAAAAGGAGGAAGAAGAAAACAGAACAGAATTAAATGTGACATTGGATTTTTGCTGTGTTGGTACAGAGGTCAGTTTACTTGCAAAGTGTAAATATATATAGTCAGCGCCCCCTTTGAAAAGCAGATTAATCAAAGCTAGTAGCTGTTCAAAACTACATATGAAATAGCAGGTCATTAACTTTATTTCTCAGGAATTTATCATGTTGGTGATTTAAATGTGCTGATTTGTTTAGAACAACTTTAACACTGCCTCTGCTGAAAGATCACCTTGGTTTGCTGAAGCTGTGTGTTTCCAGTTATTTGTGCTTTGATATTTGCATGCAGACAGACATATGTAATGCATACATACATACAAATCTGAAGCTTTGAAAGAGTTAGATACCATAAATACCCAAGAATAGGCACCTACCTACAAGCTTAAAACATTTAGGCCCATCAGAATGCAAATGTGTCTTGGTTTCTTTCATCAGTATTTCTAGATAGGTGCTCAAGTGACATGCAGAACAAATCTTACACACAAATACTCAGAATATTTCCTTTCTACAATAGATTTCCAAGTAATTATATTGCAGACATGAGTTTGCATTCAGTATTGTAGCATAGTCTTTGTTATGGAAGCTCGATAGCTGACACTCAGTGTTTCATGGATTCCTTCTCCCATCATTTACAAGTTGCAAATAAATGATTGCATGGATTCGCAAGTTAGTTCACTTAGAAAAATCTGACTCTTTGCTGACCTGTTCTTACTGAAGGTGGTGGCAAAACTGTTGGTCAGCTCCACTGGAAACAGAACTGGGCCCTGTGTTCCATTTTCTTCTACCATTTTTGACATTTCTCTTTCTGACAGAAACAAGTCTAGTTTGAAATCTACTTGTTAGACAGCGAGCTTAGGTACATGGAAGTGTTGTGTGAGTGTAGAGAACTAAAAACATAAATGAGATTATTAAAGAAACCAATTTCCAACTCCTAGGAAAAAAAGAGGAGTAATGAAAGTGTTAATAAATGGTTTAAAATGTTTAACTCATAAGTATATGTTTTGATATTAATTTAGAACAATATAAAGCAGATTTAAAAAAAAATCTGTTTCTATCAGATTATGCACATTTAAACAATAAGTGGCTCAGGCAAAATAAGTCATTTTAATGTCATCTGTGATAGATTTTCCTTGACAGCTACTGTAAATTACAATTACACTGCTTCTCTCTGCACTTGAAAGTAAGCATTGCAATAAATTATCTTTTATTTCAATCCATCATGTCTGCTTTCAGAAACAGAGAACCTCAAATAAAAGTTCAGCACTATTGTAAGAAAAATACAGTAATTTATGTTCCAGTTTGAAACTAAAATGTACCTTTCTTTCAAAAAACAATTGTTGGCTTTCAAAAATATTACTAATTATACCTCAACATTTATTGTCATTATAGGGAATCCCTGAACTTGTGCATTCCCTCAGTCTAATATTATTGTTTAAGAGAAAAATACTTTAATATTTTCCCAGTAGAATTCTGTAGTTTCTTAAATTGGATGATATGGTACTATTCAAAATGGGTATTTTTATCAGGAGGAAATCTCATTTAGACTGATTCTGTTTTAAGAATTAAGAAAGAAAATGAAAAGCAAATATGCCATTCAGTGGTCATTTTGATAACAATATAGCTAAGGAAAACACAATTACTTCTAATTAAAAAAAAATAAAATGCCTAGATAAGAAAACAATTATCATAGGTCTCGTCTCATTCAGTGTTTCCCAAGTGCCCGAAAGTGTAAGACAGGTTTAGCAATTTCAGCCATTCATGTCATGCTGTTTTCTCTGCAAGACTGTTTTATACCTGGGGAGAGAAGCTGGCATTGTAGGGCAAGCACCCCTTGCTGGGAATCAATTCACCAGGATGTTCAGCCCCAGTAGCAAAGCTGTCTGTGCCACCTTGTCTGATCAGCAAAATTCTTCCCTTATGCCATCAAAGAGCCCAAAGTGGTTTCTGATAAAAAGAGGATTTGTTTCACTTTGTTTCCTGTGAGGGCTTAGAATACTGTACCAGACTTTCCTTGAAGAAAATTACAATATTTGGTAAAAAGGAAAGAAAATGCAGGTTTGGGTTGGTTTTCTCCCCTCCCCCCAAAAAATGGCATTTCAGTCCTAAGACTGAAAGTATATTTTTTACCTCTGGAGCTGGTTTGTGCCGTTATCCTGTAGATGCTCCTAGAGGCTACCTGTACAGGGCCAGCCCCTAAGGAATTCTTTCAACCTGCTTTTCAGCTTCTTAGCAGGAGGGATTTATAACCCAAGAGCTCCTTTCAGAGGAGGCTGCAGAGTATCAAGGAGAGCTTTGTAAGAGTCAGTCCTGCCTGTTGTGGCTTTGTGGCAATTTCCCTGTTGGACTGCTGGCAGAACAGCAATGCACATCTCCTGACTCATCCCCCCTTTTGGAGAATTAACTGTTGTCTGGCAACATGAGAAGAGGATACTCGGGAGGGAACTGGCACCCAACTCTACTGTCTCTTGTCCATTCTCTGAAGCATGATACCACCATATGAAAGCTCTGCCTATGTGGTTAGGTGGACAGCCTGGCCCTCAGTGATGTTCCTTTACCAGATTGACTGCTGCCAGTCCATCCCAATGCCAGATACTTTGCCTGGCTTTGCCATCAGCAGAAGAGGAGCAGCACTGCAGGTACTCTTGACTCTGCAGCCACTGGGCTGAAACACATGGCAGCAAAACATAAAATCAAATACTGGGCCCATTAAATGATTATGCTTTTAATCTTGCCCAATTCACCTCTGCCCAGGTGTGCAACATGGCTCAAAGAATAAACTGTGAGATGGTAAATGTGTCAATGGATATTTTTGACAATGGTTGTTTTGAAGAACCTTTTTTTCCCCCTTGATGCTGTCAGTGTGGTGTGGCTCTACTGCCCAGCCTTTGCTCTGGAAGTGATTCAGCAGCCAAGGGGAACTGGCAGACTGGCGCATCCACCCAGCGGTGCAGCTCTCCTTTCCCACGGCAGATGCCAGGTAGCCCAGCTCAGCCATGCCAACTCCTGCCTTCACCTTCATTGCTTTCCTACTTGCAGTCAGGACTCCCCTGGATGCGTGATCTTATGCTGCCTGTCTGCTAGGTGCAGCACATGGAGCTGGGGGTGCAATCTTGTGAGGCTGCCTTCCAGGGAGAGCTGGAAAGAAAGGCGAACACTGACAGGTCCTGAGCTGGACAGTGAAACAGTGAAACTGAAATGTTGTTGTCAGCAGCAAATGGCAGAGCTTGTGCAAAAATTATCCACTCCATGGCATCTTGATTTTTAATCAGATTCCACAGCTTGGGAATCCTGGAGGCTGGAGAAGCTGACCAAGATTAACAGTTCAATTCACTCTTCTCAGAGCTGTTTCACAGTCCTCCTGACAACACTTACAGCCAATGTGTACATTTGCAGGATTGCTTTTGCAAGTTGTAGCTGGGTTTAGTAGCTTTGGGGTTTTTATGAAAGCTGCATGTTTCACTGTAACTCCACAAGGATGAATGTGCTCACTAGGATTTTTAAATACTCCAAAGTAAAGCTAGTAGTTGTGGGGTGAAATTTCCTATGAGGTGCTTCTGAAGCGCATGCAGATGCTAAAGCCAGATTGAACGTGGCTGAGTTTCATACCTGCAGCTTATTTTCTCCACAGGTTTTCTGTGTGTCACTTCAGGTTCATTGACCACGTTGCATTTTATGTAAAGAATACCCAAGCTCTCTATGTAGACGTTATTAAGTGGGAAGGAGGAGGGGCACGGACGTCTGTCAGCGACAATGTCAAAGCCCTGTGAGCTCCAAGATCCCTTATTTTGATCACAGACAGCAACCACTGAAGTATTGGTGCCAACAGAGTTGTTTTCAAGCTGTTTGGCAAGAAAGTGGCAGAATTTGCTGTTGAAATGCACGAGAACCACTTCTTTCACCATCTGAGGACAGGATGCTGTCTTAACACTGCCTTCTGTGTACCTCACTGCTCTTGCACCCAGTGCTCAGCACACAGCTGCTGCTGCCGCTGCCACCCTCCTCAGCAGTAGCTGAGTGCTGGGGTGAGAGCTTCCCCTGCCCACAGGGAGTACATAGCCATGGTGCCTGGAAGAATAGCTGCACAGAAAAGAGCTTTGTCTTGCTATAGAAGATGGGTATTTCTGGGGGGAAATCTGTAATAATACAAAACATCTCATAAACCAACCATGCTTTTTCTGTGGTCAGGAATGCCATGTAAGGATGTCAGCAAAGCTGAGTAGTCAGTGGGATTGTTTGTCCTCTTACAAAAAGGCTTGTAGAAGAAGGTGAAAGAAAAGCTTATCACATGTTGCATGGATGGCTTCTCCCATCTCTCTTCAGAGAATTGCTTCACCCATATGGGACTCATTATCTGCATTGCTCTGGGCTTGGTCACCAGAGACGATCCATTTCATTTTGTGTATGTTTCTGAGTAATCTGGCTTTCTGATTCCATTCCCTGTGCTTATTCCTTGGTCTTCAGTATTGTCATAGCCAACAGGCCAAGTCTCTGACCCAGATGTGGGCAATGTGCTATAAAGGCAGGGAAGAAAGTTTTCCATCTCTAAGTATGACTTTTTGCTGCATAAGCCTTCATTATTTTTTTCCATGTAGATGGCTTTGTGTACAACCAAATGAAGCCAAACTTCTAGCTCTATCGGTAACCCTCTTTGCCAATACTTAGGAGTTTGAAGGCAGCTAAAATTGACATTCCATTTTCTCTAGAGTTAATGAATGAAATGTGATGGGTCTTTGTATCAGGGCAATGGGTGGGTAAAAGCTAATATACAAATCCTGTTAGAATGTGCTCTTAAGGTCTGAACACTGCAGCATTATTAACCATTGACCCGACTCCTCTCTCATTGCCATTTTGCTGTGGTGGAGCACCATGTCCCTCAATTGCAGTGGCATTAAATTCTGGGGTGGTGACCCACAGGCACTGGGGCCAGCACTGCAGGATTTGTGAAGCCTGGTGTGCAAAGGGATTACTGCATACAGCAAGTTGAGGCCACTTTGCACCTCAGTAAGAGCCTTCCTATAGGGTTTAACATGCTTTGATTTCCGTGAGAGCTTACACTTTTGTTCGAATTTCTTAACTTTTCTGCTTTTCCACCTGTAGTTAAACTCTGAGAAAACATGTTGGGGTTGAATATAGGCAAACCTGAAGCTTTTTAAAATTCAAGTTTGATTTAAAACAATCAAATTAAGCTTTTAATGTTGTAGGTGAGATCTTTCAGTTCAAGTGCCTTCCTGTTTGATTTTAGAAATAGCATGGGGATCATATGCAGGGACAGGGATAGCCTCCTTGTCACTTCTAATCCACCTCCAGGTCCCCCCAAACCTCTGCACATTTCTGTTTTGGATGTGGCAGCCTTCCTGGCTAAGCCCTTAGGTCACCCCATGTACCACTGCCTGAGTAAGGGCAGAGTCTGAGAGTGAAGCCTGCAGACATGGGGTAGCCCAGAGGACACCCCACATACCTTTTTTAGGGATCGGGATAGGAATTTGCTTTCCTGACATGGGCAGGGATCAGTGCTTGACCATGTTCCTGCAGGCAGCTCTCAGAGATGTTCCTCCCTGAGGTAGGCACTGGAGGACAGGACAGATCTCCCAGGCAGAACTGATGAACTATGACTCTTTCATTTTGCTACTGATGGGTTTGGTGATGGGTTCATTATCAGGAATAGATCTGCTGGAGTTTCAATATGTTTTGGTACAGAATATTTGTAGTATTCCAAAAAGGAAACAGTAGGGCTCTTAACTCTCCCTATTGGCAGCAAGAACCTCTTTTCCTGCAGAAAGCCCAGGGCAGACAGTGAGTACACAACCCAGCATGGACTCTGCACACAGGGAGGGCTTGGCAGAGGCAGAGGCTGCAGTTTGGTGGTGTGCTGGAGCCTCAGCTGTGTGACTTGGTTGCCATTTAGTTGTCCCAGGTTAAAATGAGTTCCCAATGTGCTTGTGGAAAAGGTTACCCAGCACCAGACAGGGACATGATGTGCTGCCGCCTTGCATAGACAGCAGGGCTGACGCAGAAGCTGCCAGCCTCTTCTGGCAGGCATGTTCACTCTGAAACCTAACAATGGCTCACCGGTGCTAGCTCCGATGGCTACTGTCTTTTGGAGCTGGCACAGAGTGGTGACCCAGTGCTGGGGATGGGAGCTGGGTGATGCTGCTGCCGATACCAGTGTGGTGGCAAGACCCGGGGCTGGCAGAGATGGTGGTAGGGCCACGCTCCCTCACGGTGTCCTCTTTGCCCCCGCAGCTCCGTGGCGCTGCAGGGCGGCTTCCAGGTCTGCCCGTTCTTCGTCGGCCACGGCATCGGGTCGTACTTCCATGGGCACCCCGAGGTGTGGCACCACGGTAAGCGGCCCCACTGCCCCCCGCGCTCGCTCTGCCACCGGCAATGGAACGGCTCCAGAAGAGGGGGTAAAACGAGCAGAGCCCCTCTCCTCACCCAGGCACGCTGCTGGTCTCGGCGGGGCTCCCCTGGGGGGCCGTTCCACGCTGGGTACTGGCGGGCAGACCCGGCCTCCTTTTCTGAGAGTCGCGTGGGTAGTTTTGAGAACAAATCGCTCGTTTAACGAAGTCGTTGGGGCAGCAGAGCCCCGCGGACCGCCTCTGACCCCCGCTCCGGGCGGCATCCGACGTGGCCCCGCACCCCCATACCCTTGCACCAACCCCCGTAACCCTGCAAACACACACACACATACACACACACACACCCGCCCGAACCATGCCGGCAAAGCTTGTTACGGGGCAAAGAAAAATCTCGGCTGAAAAGTTAAAGCCCCCGGGACCGGCCTGGACGGAGCCGCCTGCGGGCGGTCCCGCTGCTGCCGAGGTGGGATCACTTTCGGCGGATGCTGCGGTTTGTAGCGGGGACAGGCGTGAGCGGTACCTGCGAGCCAAAAAAGGGGGTTAAACCAAGTGCTGTTTGCGTTTATTAAAAAGGAAAACAAAACAAAACAAAAACAACCAAAACCCAACAGTCATAACCGCGTTTTTATTTTCTTTTGTAGCCAATGACAGCGATTTGCTAATGGAAGAGGGAATGGCGTTCACAATAGGTTAGTAACTCTCTGCTATGGGTTTCTTTCAAAAAGCGCACACAGAGCAGCCCAGATGCGGACCGTTTCTTTATTGGAATATCGAAATATGCATGCAGATAGGGGCATGTTGGCGACGCTGACCCCTTAGGAAGCAGAAGATTTAAATATCTTTTTTTTTTTTAAATGCATTGAGGAACCGATTGAGTGAAATAGCTTCCAAATGACAAGATTCAGAAAATTAAATGGTTATTATAGATCCTCCTAAATGACGTTTTGGAAGCGTATTTTTGGCAGAGACTCTGCCGCCCCCCCGCTGTGGGGGATGGGAAGGGTGAGAAGGATGGGTAGGATGGGTCCGTGTCCCCGCAGCTGCGGTGTACTGGAGAGCATCAGCCCAGAGTGGCTCGTACTCGCCCGTTGCCCCGGCAGGGCTGCGGCTGGGCTCTGGGGCCGCGGGCTGAGCCAGCAAGGTACTAATCACGGAGAGCCGCCGGGGAAAAGCCCTCTCTCGCACCGTGTGGCTAAATGGCAATTAGAGGGAAATAAGAAAATTGTTGTTTTGCTGATTTAATGAACATTTTAAGCCTATTTAAAAAATTCACATATTTAAAACTATCTGCTGTTTATAAGTGTGGTTGGTGCTTTGGTTATTATCCACGGGGTCTTAATTAAAGCTTGATTAAAATTCCCTGCTTTTACAAAAGAGGAATGGGCAACTTCCTACCTTGATGTCTTCCTCTTTAGTTCCCATTTTAGTGTTGCAAGGGAGTGCCAGCCCAGGGGAGCAGGACTTGTGCAGAAGGAGAGCTACCTGCTGGGACCCCCCCTTTCTTTCTTGCTTTACACTCCACAAAACTAACTTTAGAATACATCTTGTTTTTCTTGCTGCAGAGCCAATAATAATGGAAGGATCCTCCGAATTTAAGATTCTGAAGGATAAATGGACTGCAATTTCTGTAGACAATAAAAGGTGCCTGATTTTTTTATTTTTTTTTTATCTTTCCTAAAGCTGTAGACTTGATCACTGACAGCCAAAAAAACCCCACTAGCACCGGCTGAGTGTTATGGGCATGGTGGATGCATTTGTCCCCTAATAACTGCTAAATGTGCATTTCAGATCAGCACAGTTTGAACATACCATTGTGATTACCTCAGAGGGAGCAGAAATACTATCTAAACTGGTGGAAGAAGCCTAAAGATGGAGCAAGGAGTGGAAGGACTCACTGTGCTTCTGGGATTTCCAGTTTCACTCAGAAGAGAGGAGGATTTCTGTAGTTTCTGTGGAGAATGAGTGCTGCAGAACTCACAGCAGAGGACAGAAAAAGCAGACGGAGAGGTTGGCTCTGGACATAGACCTTTCTGTGTGTTAGCTGGTGAGGATTTAATAAAGTCCCTTGGCTTGTTTGTGACTCTGGAAGCAGCCATGCACGGCCTGCGAGTGCAAAGGGTTTGGGTTATTTGGGGTGAGGGGCAGAGAGCGGGTCCCCTCTCTTCCAAATCCTGTGTGGGACAAACACGTATCAGATGACACAGTCACTGTGCAGCTGAGAGGACAGTGGAACATAGGATTTTCCCTTTATAGCTAAGATATGGGGTCAAATTGTCTACACAGCTATTGGCACAGTGCTGTTTCCCAGGCTGTAACTTCCACTAGGGTGGAAAGAAGTTTCCCAAGGGTGGCAGGAGTGGCAGCCGCCTCTTCTCCCACAGCCTTTCCAACAGCAGCCCCCTCCCCTCCTTCCTGCCTCGGCTAATTTCTCTTTGCACAGCACAAAGAAAAAAGTGATTAAAAATGAGATGCGAAGCATGCTTCTCTGGAGATCAATAATTGCCCTGCTTGAAGAATTAGCCGGTTTGGGGTAATCACTGCTCTGCGGTGCCCATGTTAGTTAAGGGAGAGGCACTCCGCAGTGAAAGCGTTTAACAGAAAGAGAGGAGTTTGCGGTCTGAAGGGTGCCCCGGCTCCTGGATGGAGCCTGGAGCTGATGTTCCTCATGAGCTGTGGGTCGCACTCGGCCCCGCGCTCCCTGCGGTGCTGCCCCGGGTTTGCGGGCAGTGCGGGGGGGTTGGGGTGGTCTTTTGAGTCTTGCCGGTTATTGAACCGCCCCACCGGGCCGGACGGCTCTGGCCTTGGTATTGAGAGGCTACTGGAACAGGACGCGGTCCTGTGAAATGCCAGGTAGCTTTGGAGACCAGTAAGGGACATCGAGAAGTGCCCCAGATCCGCGGCAGCAGCGGTGCGGTTTTGATACAAATAACTTGCCCTTAATTGTAGGCAGATGCTGTCCTGTGCCGAGATTGCCACATGCAGGCGACCGGAGTTGCTCTGCACCGGATCCCTCGGTGGTTCGGAGCAGAAGTAAGCCCCTTTCTTACAGCATTACGCTGCTGTTTGTTTTCACTCGAGTACAGCGAGCTGTCAGCTCTAATACTTCCTAGCAGCATCTTTTCAAAAAGCTGGACCCCACCAGAACACGGCTAACACCGCGGGGCAGCCGCTCAGCTCCTTCCTTCCCGAGAGGAGCTTGGAAGGCCTTAAAACCTGTAAAAACAAACGATGCAGCCAACAAGTTTACAAATACACAGAGGTTAAACAGCGCTCTGAGCCGCGGGAGGCGAGGGGCCCCCAGCACTGCCCGACGGACGGGGAAGAGGGTATTTTACTTTCGGAGACCCCGGGGCGCTGGGAGCAGCTGGGGGTCCTGCACGTCCTGGCGACACAGCAGGGGCAGCTCCTGGCGGGTGGCCGCTCCGAGAGTCCCTGGATGGCACCGCAGGTGCTGAGCTTCCCCCGTCCCCTGCCGCGGGTTGGGGTGAGGCGGGAACGGGGCAGCTGGGGGCAAGGACCCCCCCGCAGCTGCTGGGAGCTCCTGGAAGTCAATGTTTGCTCTGAATCCCTCAGTAACTGACGGGACTGCTTCTTTTACCGGCCGTGGTGGAGCGGTGGCAGCCAGGCGCTGGTATTGATGGCGCACGTTTGTAATCCTAATTGTGAATGAGACTGAAGGGGTGCCTCAGCTACGCGGGCATAGCCGGCGCCTAGCACAAGCCTTTCACACAGGAACCCCTGCGGGCAAGCACGGCAAGAGACCCGACGGGGCGGTCTCCCCCGAGGGGTCGGGGCATTCAGCGGCCCCTCCGTGCCCGCCTAAGCCATGCTTCCTAGGGCCGGCGCTGCACAGAGGACGGGTGTAAGCAGAACTGCGCCGTCCGGTCCGCGGGGCTTTGGCAGGGCCGGCAGGATCATGGTTTGGCCCGAGACCTCCCAGCGCCCGGACAACCGGAGGAGGTGGCGGCAGAACCGGTGCGCACAGAGCAGCTTCCCCTCTCCGCAGCCGCCGGACCCGAGGCCGGCGGAGGCGCCGGAGCTGCCGGCACGCCCCGTCCCCCCTCGGAGGACGCGCAGACACGCCGCGGGTGGTCACTTACATGGCCGGGGGCCATAGTCGGCTCCCGGAGGGGTCCGTGTGGGGACACACCGCTGCCGCCCCTTCCCGCGCCGAGCCGTGGCCGCTTCGTGAGAATGAACTTTGCAACGCGAGAAAAAAAAAAGGGAAACAAAAGGAGGGGGAGAGGAAGTAAAAGAGGCGTTAGGAAATGGGCAATTAAACCGACAGAGCGCTAATGAAGGGGGGGGTGTGTGTGAACAGGAGCGGAGGGGCTCGGTCTTGTCAGGTTTTGCGCAGCCCTGAGACGGTTGCTTCAAGGATCGGCGCTGCCCAGTGGAGCCCGAGCCCGGTATGAGAGCGCTGCTGGGGTGCCCCAACCCCGGTGGCGGTGGAAGGCCGTCCGGGACTGCCACCTCCAGCGGCATCAGCGCCGCGATTTGTTTTGCATGTTCCCTTTTATTGGTGTTTCCCCTTTGCCAAAACGCGCGTGATTACATAGATGCGGTGCCGTGATAACTGCGCACCCCAGACAGCCTAGGTGTAACCGGGAAAGTTCAGCCCAGGCCAGATCAAATCCCAGGCTGTTTAATGCTGGAAGGCTGCATGTTGCTATTAGTGTTAAATATATGGCTAATTATGCGTATGAAAATTAAACATCAGTGTTATGCTAATGGGGCCGCCTTCAGCTGTGGATCAGAGCACTTGAGACTAGCATTTAATCAAATGAATCAGTAACTAATACATCTGCACGTGTGAACTTTCACAAGATCATTTTCCTGTTACAGTCACACCGCTGAATTATGAAAGAAATAATTATCAACACTTTCTAATTATCTAACAAAGTAATTTGGGATTCATCGTGGGCTTTCTGGGGAGGATCTCCTAAGTCCCACCTCATTTACTGCTAACGCACGCGGAAGTTTTCATTTTAAGCTCAAATGCGCCGTTTGGACGGTCAGGGCGAGTTTTGTTTCCTTGGAATTTTCCCCTTTTTTTTCTCTTTGAGGACAATAACGGCAACAACCGGGCGGCCCTATGCCGCGGCGGAGAGCCCCTGCGTGCCCGCGGAGCCTGCGCAGCCGGGCAGGCAAGGGGACGACCGCTTTGTCTGCCGGTCTCGCAAGGTGGGCCCTCAGCCAGCCGGGGCTGGTGGAGCTCGTCTGCCTTCCTCTCCGCGCCTCCTGCGCGGCGGGAGGCGGAGAAGGGCGGAGAGCGGCGCGCTGCCTCCTGCCGAGCTCCGGCTGGGCGCCCTCAGCCGCCCCCGGCGGGAGCGGTCGGCCCGCGATGGGAGCAGGGAGCCCCAGCGGCTTTGGTCCCAGCTCCTGCCGCGGAGCGGTGCCCGGGAGCCGGCGTAGCGGAGGCCGCCGACCCGAGCCGATCCGGCGGTGCCGTCGGGGCGTGCGGCCGGCGCGCGGGGACGCGCGGCGCTGGCAGCCCGGCTCTCCGCGCTCACCGGGGTCCGGGCGAGCCCCGAGCGCCTTGGACCAATCCAAAGCGATTATGCAAGACGGCGGACCAATCAGCTCAGCCAGCTCATGAATATTCATAGGCTTGGCTGAGTCAAAGCTTTTAGGCGAGTTTGTGTAGATCTACAGCATCATGCTTAGACTTTTCAAAGAGACAAACTCCATTTTCTTATGAATGGAAAGTGAAAAACCCTGTTCCGCTTAAATTGGGTTCTTTCCTGTCCTGAGAAACACAACAGACCCCAAAAAGGCAAGCTGAAGAGAGAACACACACACAGACCAAGCGACAAGAAATGACCATGACTACCATGCCAGAGAGTCTAAATAGCCCCGTCTCAGGGAAGGCTGTCTTTATGGAGTTTGGGCCGCCCAGCCAGCAAATGTCTCCTTCTCCCATGTCCCACGGACACTATTCCATGCACTGTTTACACTCTGCGGGCCACTCTCAGCCTGACAGCTCGTACAGCACAGCTTCGTCCTTCTCCCGACCGCTGGGCTACCCCTATGTGAACTCGGTCAGCAGCCACTCCAGCAACCCCTACATCAGTTCAGTGCAGTCCTACCCCAACAGCTCCAGCCTGACTCAGACCCGGTTAGAGGAGACAGGTAGGTGCACTCGGCTTTGGGGAGGGGGGGGGGGAGG
>NDXB01014098.1:197170-223983 GCA_002631895.1 Agapornis roseicollis
AAAAAAAAAAAAAAAAAAAAAAAAAAAAAAAAAAAGGTAAGAAGAAAGAATTGTCCTTGAAGTTAATTTACTTTTTTGTTTTTAAATGTGTTGAAATCAATGTGATCATAAGTGAGTTGAGATGATCTTGACTTGTGAAGTCACAGCTGTCCCATAAGCTGGCTGGGTACGTTTTACTCAAGCTACATGGTTGAAGTCCATCACATGAATATGAAAACAGAGGCAGTTTTGGGTAGTGAGTTGCCGGAGGAACACTCAACCTCAGTCTGCACATGTATCTATCCTGAAATTGTTCCTTCCTTGGAGGAAAGGGAACAAAAAGAACTGTGTTCAGATTCACAAATTACTGGCCTTTTTGTTTTCCTGTGCTTAGTTTACAATATTGGCAGGTGCTTTACACATGTATTTCATCTGATAGTATATTTCCAGTTGGCAGAATGCCTACATCTGAGAATCATGTGCCTTTTATGAACATTGCTCTACATCTAAATAAATTACATTTGAATGTTTCTTTTGATTTGTATTCATGGCTATCAGGGGTTAGTGTTGCCACATAGACCACCTCAAGCTTCTGAGCTTTTTTAACATGGAAACTGTATAGCCTGGATGAAAATATTGAAAACTGAGGTATAACAGAGAAACTGCTGGGAAGGAATTACATAGAGTGGTAGCTGGGAAGTTAGCTAAGCAAATTCTATTGCCTTCAGGCCCTCTCACATTATTAAGTGACTTGGCATCTAATTTGCAGAAGTAGTAGAACAAATGGATTAAAAATAATAACGGGAACATTCAAGTGTAAAGGATCCAAGTGGCCACGGGATGTCCCCACTGTTCCATGCTGGTGCATCCTGATAGGCCATTCATTCTGTAGTGCAAAGCTTGATAAGTTTCTTAAGTGGGATATTTTACAAGCTGAAGGTTTAGCATTCATAGTCATATTCCCAGTGCTTATCAGGGCAACCAATTAGCATCTGATCTGATGAAAAAAGGAAACGAGGAATGCTTTGCTTGGCTTGTTTGCTTTAGGTCCAAGTTCTTATTGACTTCCAAAGATTGGGAACAGACAAGACTAGATTTTTTTTTTAAGTCAATTATTCATTCCGTGTGAATGCAATTTGGTTGCTCAAATTAGACTGAGGATTTATTCTGAAAGTTAATTTTAGACCCACTTTTAAAAGTCTGCTACAGTTGCTTTGCATGTTGACTGAGAAAGCAAATTAAAACATCTTTATCTAGGGGCTTGAACGTGGTGGTGGCATCGCATGAACTTAGGTGTGAAAATAAAAGTAATAATAATGTTTTGGGGCTGTTGGGTAACCTGCTGTGGAAGTGGTTTAGTTTAAACAGAAGGGAGGCATTCTGTGAAATAAACGTACCCATGAAGGAAGAAGGTGCAGAATGTAGCTACAACAACAAAATACGCACCCTGGCTTCTGAAAGCATGCATCCCTAAACTCTGTATGGACCTATGTGATGGACCAGACTGTGGCTGATGCTGCAGAGGGATATATGCAGGGAAAAGTATAGTGCATAAGGAGCAATATGTTAGTGCTGGGACTTTCTGTGAAAACATAAAACATTCCTGATTCCAAGACCATGCTGTTACACATAGGCTGGGGCAGTGATGTTTTCCTTAGGAATTTTTTATAGCTACAGCAACTATATTCGGTTGCATCAGATTTTCAGCACCTCTGAAAATCACAGCCTATATTTTGAAGTTAGATATTATTGGAGATGAGGAAAAATAATATTTTGGGTAGCCTGTTGAGCCTGGCAATCCATGCAGTGAGGCTTTGTATGCTGATTACAAGCAGATGTATGTTCTCATTTGTACTTTTTTATATGCATGTGGCCATTTAGCCCTCTGAGAAAGCCTGAGGAGAAAACTCTACTTTCCCAAGCAACTTGTTGCTTCTCACTGTCCCTTCTGCGGTGCAGGAGCTGTGAATTACGTTTTTGTATCAGTGGCACACTTGCCTTTTCTTACTGAATTGAATGCTGCAATACCAGCAGCATTCTGCAGTGCTGTTTATCTGGTAGCTTCCAGGCTTGGATTGCCTATTCTATTTTAAATAGCTCTGTACACCAGACTTGTCTAAATAACTACAGTAATTATGTTGCAAAGAACAGATGACTGCCTTTTCACCTAGAGGTGTTTCCTTGGTGGTTGGTGAATGTGAACTTACTTTCTTAAGAACTGCTCTAGAAGTAAGCTTGGAGTGCAGCAGTGAATTAACATATAAACTGTGTTTGTTCTTGTCCATGAGGGCATGCTACCCAAATCTATATGATTGTATATGTTTTTATTATTGAAATTGCTCGGGGGAAGACAAATTCTTTCTCTTTTCCAGCAAGCTATGCCTTCTGGGTGTTTTATGTAGAAATACAAGTTAGCTTTTTTATATCTATGGTTTTCATGACCAATGTGAAAGGATTTCTGTAAAGGAAGCATATGCCATCATCCACTCTAGTATATGCAAGATTCATGCTACTGTTACCACTGCCTGCTTAGTCAGTCTGTTCACTGACATCAGAAGTAGCTTTGAATGAAAGACAAAACTGTGATGGAGTTGTTAGTGGGACTAGCAGTGTTCAAAACAATGGGACCCTTATGTATCCAGAGACTGCAAATCTTGACTCAGACCTAGGCTTTCAACTCTCATGTTGGCTGATGTGAAGTGATCCAGTAATGAAAGCTGATCACCAAGAACGTAGCATTTTTACAGTGCTTCTGAAGCTGAAAGGCTGGAGTTGCAGTACAGTGTGTGCAGGCTATCTGTGGGCTGGGAATGTGATGCATGGGCAACTGGGCTGTTGAACTTGGGGTAGTCAGATTTTATAAGGATCCTGCAGTGCTGCTAATTAAGAAACCTGTTGGATGGGTCTTAGTGCTGGAAAAGTAACTGCATCACTAAGTGCACTGCAGCACAGAAAAAGGCTACCTTACCAGCAGGGGATTTTGTGCTTTAATTGAGTAACTGTGAACAGTTGCTCTTGAACAATGTGAGGTTGCACATATTGGCAGAATAATTGCCCTTCAGACATACAGTATGTGGGGTTGCATGCTTGCTTCATAATACTTTTTACATATCCTTGGCTGCTGCCTTCTTTTTATCTTCCTGCATACACATAACTTTCTGGAATGGGGATTAATTAGTGCATTTTTTTGGTGAGAGTGCCAGCTGCCTAGAAGTTATGAATTTGCTGCTTTCCTTATTCCCTAGTGGGAATGAGGCAGGAGAGAGCATTCCTGCCTCATTGGGTCCAGGTTACTTATTGCATCTCATTCTGTATATCTTGCCTGTAAATAGTTAGGAAAAGGCAGCAATGAGAAATGTGGGCCCAGGGTCTTTACCTACAGTATAGCATTGCTGGCATGGGTCTTCTGATTCTGTGTTTGTGTAATACAGGAATGCAGTGATGCTGTTATCAGGATGTAGCAGCATCCATCTTGCTGCAGGAATAGGTATTTGGATGTTGTCACCTCTGTCCAGAAGAGATGTGTACCGTATCATCATCCAGCTTGACTTGAGGAAATTAAAACAGGGTGAGGAACATTGCCTGTCCAGGTTCTTAGCCTCTGTGTTAGTCAGTCCAGTCTTGAGCAGAAACTGGTAGGAAGGTGTCAGAAAAAAGCTTTCTTCCAGGAGGTGGCACATTTCCACTGGGTTTGTGCCAGCACAGCTGTGTTGGCGGGACCAATCCGGCCCCTGGCGGACGAGGGAATTCTGTGTTTCACCGGTTCTTCATTCAGCGATGAAGCCAGTCCTTCCTGGCAAGCTCTGGAAAGGTAAAATAGGTATGATAGGAAGCATTCCTCTAACTGCTAACTGGCTCCACTGCCATCTCGCACACCTATAAATGTCAAATTCTGTTGTTAGAATCATAGAATAGTTAGGGTTGGAAAGGTCCTTAAGATCATCAAGTTCCAACCCCCCTGCCATAAGCAGGAACACCTCACACTAAACCATGTCACCCAAGGCTTCATCCAACCTGGCCTTGAATACCACCAGGGATGGAGCATTCACAACCTTCTTGGGCAACCCATTCCAGCGTCTCACCACCCTAACAGGAAAGAATTTCTTCCTTATATCCAATCTAAACCTCTCCTGTTTAAGTTTATAACAATGGTTGGGGAGCTGAGGAGGGGAGAAGGGAATACTGTTGACTGTGAAACTTACCTTACTCTGGAGGGGGAATGGGAAGGAGAGAGCACTACTGTCACTCAAACAGTGTGGGGAAACAATGTGTTTTGCTTTTAATTGCAGAAACTGTAAAGCGGAAACACTGTTAAGTTAAACCAGAGCATGTGTTACTATTCTTGAACTTCATTTTGTTAGGTGTGAAGAAGACAGTAAATATTTTTGAATTCTAAAAGCATCTCACTGTTCTGGGAGGGACTGGATAATTTAGCAAGTTCTGAGTATCTGTATTTAAGATGAAAATGTGTTCTCCTTGATCCTTAGTTTGCATGACCTAGTTAACTCGTTACGTTTCTTGGAGCTCTGCAGAGACTTAATAACCTTAAATTGTAATTAGCAGTTCTTCAAGGAAATACCAAGCTTTGACAAATGTATTACTGGTATGATTTGCTCGATGAAGTGCTAGTGAAGAGAAGTGAATAAGCTGCTGTGCCAGCTTCTGTCCTGACTGCCTGATGTGCTGCCTGCCAGTTACTTAAGCATACTATAGGGCAGTAAATAAATTGGACCTTCGTTTTTTCAGGTGACATGTCTGACAGCAAGCTGTTTTCTTGTTACTTCTCATGCATTTCCTTTTTGACAGCAGTGCACCTGATGAAGCTGATGTACTGTCTGTAACACAAATCTGGTGTCTGTTGTTAAGCCAGGAGTTCAGTGATGCATCATCTCTTGAAATTCTGTTAATCTTAAAATCTCATTTCCTTATTTCCCTATTCATTCTTTCTTACACTGTTAATTGTTTTTACTGTAAGGGTAGGCCACATTCTCATAGGAATTGCTGAAGAAGCAGTTAAATGTAACATGACATTTTGAAAACAAATGTACATCATATCTGTTGCTTAATTGCGCAAGGATATATAACAATACTCAGTCCATCCACATACACAAATATGGGGTTTCCATTGACAGTTTTAACAGGAGGTTCTGGAAACTTGGTCTTTCTCCCTGGTGATGGTATTTGAAGATGAAAAGTACAGCTGTATGCTTATGAAACCTGGCAGAAAAAAATGTCTTTTGCATTAACAGTGGCTATACTTTTGCATCCTTCCTCCTTCCCTCCCAATATGCACTATTGAAAATGGGTGATTGAAAAACCACAACAGTCTACAGTTTTGCCAAGCAGCTTTAAACTATGCGTAAGGGTAGTATCAGTAAACCTCAGTTATCCTCTGCAGAATCTTCAGAGGGAAAAGCAACCATTTGCAGACTTAATGCAGTTCCTTCAGGAGGTTGCCTGAAGATAGCGTTTGGCTTTAATCTGCACACAGCATTCATCAAGAGAAACACCCCTGGTTAATTTCCTGTTTCCATCAGTATTTGCAGTCTTATAAAGAGAAGAGCAATCCTTGAGCTTTCTTCTGCATGAAACTGAAACTTCAAAACAATGTTGTTACCAGATGGCTCTGGTGTGCTCATATTTTCTCTGTGCCACTGGAGCATGGCAGCATCTCTTGCACAAACATCACTATTGTGAGAATAATTAATGGATAAGTGCTTTCTGTCTGTGTCCACTTGGCTGCACTGTAGATTTATAAATCACAGAATCAATAGGTTGGAAGGGACCTCTAAGATCATCAAGTCAAAATCTTCCTCTCCTGGCATGTTTCCTAAATTAGTACTTTACCTGAGCTTGAAAAACTTTTAATTTCTTGGGATGTTCCCAATGTTCCAGCATTAGGTCTTTGGTGAGAATCAGACTTTGGAAAATCACCCTGAACATAGTGTAAGGGTCTACAGCTTACATCCTCTGCCACATTTTTTAATCTGCTCTTATATAACATGTTAAATACAGCAGATGTGACCTTGAATGGCTTTGTTGGTTTGTCTGTGTGTCATGTTCATCATAGTTTTTGGCAAAGATACTTTTTCAGCTATGGAATTAGGGTAGGGGGTATGTGAGCTTAGTACAGACACAGGGACCGGCACCCCATCCCGCTGGCACTCACCTCCCTAACAGGCTGCCTGTGGCCCTGCGTGCATGCGTAGGCTGGACAGGAGCCACGGGAGAGCCTCCCACCCCACCAAAACAGCTGCAGAGGAGGGCTCTGCACCACACTGCCTGCTCCCCAGTGGGGCCAGCTGCTCCAATGTCCATCCTGGCAGGGCCTACAGGGACAAGTGGAGCAAAGCCAGTGGGACTTATGCACTATGGGGACATTAAGGATGGGTGAAAGGAGGTGAAGAAACCTGTTTTTGTGATGATTGTGCAGGCTTTTCCTCCCCCTTGTTGGTTTTCTGCAAAACGTACTGCATTGTGTGAGATGTAGCTGATCCTCATTAGCCTCGTAATGCTATGACTTCTTCCAAGGTAGAAGAAAATTAAACCAAGAGCAATGCACTGCCACAGATCTCTAGTGTGATCTCTATGATGTGTTCCCAGGCAAAGAACTGGACCCCGCCTTATTTGAAAATTGTTTTGATTTGGTAAGTGCTAATAGTTCTACTTGTTTTGTATCCCTAGCTCTGACTATTGTAAATTGGGAATTTGAGTAGAATCACTTCTCAGGATAGCACAGCGTAACTAATTCAAATATTATATGTTATTATTAGCTTTAAAGATCATGTATAGAGGAAGAGTGTTTAGTAATGCATAGCGTTAACAAACAGCATTACTTGGCAGCCTGACCACCCAGTTTATAATAAAGGCTTTAGCTTTCACATCAGTGAGACTTTGTAGTGCTTCCAGCATGCTTTCCACAACACTGCTTCATGGTTGTGTAAAACTTCTGAGAGGAGAAGGCTTATAGAAATAACAGGCTACACTATTGTGCAGCAAGATTATTCACTGCTTATCATAGGTTAAGTGCTAAATACTGGCTGAATCATCAAAGAGATTGAGAGTGATGTGTGTGTGAGTGGATGGCTGTGTGTTTAACTTCTTTCTTGTGCTATTTGATGTAATATTGTCTTAGCTGTTGAGCTTGAGTACTTTCACTAATACGTGCTGTGTTTTGCTACTGCCAATTTTGACTAAGCACCAGTCACAACAAGGAGTAGAAACTTTCTAAACTTGTTCTTTCTTAGCTTTTTGGGGTACATCTGTGAAATTCCTTAGAAGTTTTATCCTTCTTAGCTGATACTTCCTCTAGCTCTCTAGTACACATTGATTACCTGGATTTATACCTCCAAAACATACTTCATCATTATTTGAGAGTGATGGTTTTTACAAATACTTTAATTCAAAAAGTCTGTTTTATAAAATTAAATGGCTTTTTCTCTATTTTATAGATATATATATAGCTTTTCCCCTTTTTCTTATGCATATTGATGTTTACTTCAAATACATCTTAGTTACTGCAATGGAATCAAAGATGTTACAGCATGTGTCCATCTAGAATCATAGAATCATAGAATAGTTAGGGTTGGAAAGGACCTTAAGATCATCCAGTTCCAACACCCCTGCCATAAGCAGGGACACTTCACACTAAACCATGTCACCCAAGGCTTCGTCCAACCTGGCCTTGAACACTGCCAGGGATGGAGCACTCACAACCTCCCTAGGCAACCCATTCCAGCATCGCACCACCCTAAAAGGAAATAATTTCTTCTTTATATCCAGTCTAATCCTCTCCTGTTTAAGTTTGAACCCATTACCCCTTATCCTGTCACTACAGTCCCTAATGAAGAACCCCTCTCCAGCATCCCTATAGGCCCCCTTCAGATACTGCAAGGCTGCTATGAGGTCTCCATGCAGCCTTCTCTTCCCCAGGCTGAACAGCCTCAACTTTCCTAGCCTGTCTTTGTATGGGAGATGCTCCATTCCCCTGATCATCCTCGTGGCCTCCTCTGGACTTGTTCCAACAGTTCCATGTCCTTTTTATGTTGAGGACACCAGAACTGCACACAATACTCCAGGTGAGGTCTCACAAGAGCAGAGTAGAAGGGCAGGATCACCTCCCGCGACCTGCTGGTCACGCTCCTTTGGATGCAGCCCAGGATATGGTTGGCTTTCTGGGCTGCAAGTGCACACTGCAATCGGCTCATGTTCATTTTCTCATCGACCACCACCTCCAAGTCCTTCTCCGCAGGGCTGCTCTGAATCTCCTCTTTGCCCAACCTGTAGCTGTGCCTGGGATTGCTCCGACCCAGGTGTTGGACCTTGCACTTGTCATGGTTAAACTTCATGAGGTTGGCATCAGCCCACCTCACAAGCGTGTCAAGGTCCCTTTGGATGGCATTCCTCCCCTCTAGCGTATCCACCGAACCACACAGCTTGGTGTAGTCGGCAAACTTGCTGAGGTTGCACTCAATCCCACTGTCCATGTCAGCGACAAAGATGTTGAACAAGACCGGTCCCAACACTGATCCCTGAGGGACACCACTCGTCACTGGCCTCCAGCTGGACACTGAGCCATTGACCACAACTCTTTGGTGTGGCCATCCAGCCAGTTCTTTATCCACCGAGTGCCCCACCTATCAAATTGATGTCTCTCCAATTTAGAGGCAAGGATGTCGTGTGGGACAGTGTCGAATGCTTTGCACAAGTCCAGGTAGATGACGTCAACTGCTCTACCCCTGTCCATCAGTTCCGTACCCCCATCATAGAAGGCCACCAAATTGGTCAGGCAGGATTTCCCCCTAGTGAAGCCATGCTGGCTGCCATCAAGCACCTCGTTGTTTTTCATGTGCCTCAGCATGCCTTCCAGGAGAATCTGCTCCAAGATTTTGCCAGGCACAGAAATCTATCTAGGCAAAACAGTGGCTTGACTTAAAGCCAATAGTAAAATAATTAATAATTTCAGCTACAACAACTTTGAACAGTAATTTCTCCAGAACTCTTTTTTCTGTCTGGAAAATCAGGAGTCTGTTTTGCAAAATTGGAGCATTCAGGAAACTTAGAGGTGAGATCATTCAAACACTCTAGTGCTACCCTGAGAACAAACAGGGTCTATGACAACTTTATCTTTCACCTCACAGTTCTTATTATCAGTGAGCATCAACACTTTTTATATTAGACAGAGAACATTAACATCTTAATGTTACAGGAAAAGCTGTGCAGCAGAAAATAATAGCTTGCTATTTCCCATACAGCTTAAAAACAGATAATGGTAGGAATATATTTAGTTCTGTGCTGTATGAGCCCTTCAGTTTAACTGTTCAGGAGACTTTCTTTGGCATTTATTTGTTTAGCTGCTAAGACTTTGTTGTTTTGTTTGGTTGCTGGTAGTCAGTGTTCAAACTGAGAAGCCATACTCAGTGGTTGATAAGCTTGCTTCCCAGGCTGAGTGAGGTGTGGGTAGCTGCTGTTGGCTGAACTGCCGCAGTTTCACATTGCTTTTTGGAAGGCTCCTGAAAGCCTTAGATGAGGTCACTGCATGATTGCAAAAGAGCAATGAGTGAGAAACAATAAGGCTCAAGGATCCTAATTTTCACACTTTAAGGAAATAATGGAATCTGTAGGTCCATAAAAATGTGGAACGGGAGCTGAGAAGAAACAAAGTTACAGCAGTAATTCAAAACCAGCAAGAGTACTAAAAGCTGTCCTCCAGGGTTACAGGGTTTTCTGACTTTTAGACCTCTGCCTATTAGGTCATTAGTGCCTGGCTTCAACCTTTGATCTTTCCACAATTCTGGAAGTTCTCTTCATTTCTTTTTTTTCCCAACAGAATGCCAAAGTTGTGTGATTACAGTGAAGCCATTGTACTAAACATCCCACATATGGATGCAGCACAGAAGACTCAGAGAAGTGGCTTATGTTGCAAGAATGCAACAATCTGCATTGTACAATGCAGATTCATCTCAAGACAGCCTTTATTATGTGAATAAAGCCTGATTGTTTTTGTTTAAACAGAGCTCTTTTGCAGGACAGAAGATGCACCTCAAGGGGTGGATAATCTAAGCTCCCCAGTGACACATTAGGCAGAGAGAGGGGCCGGTTTGTCAAGTCAGAACTGTTGGAGCACAAAGCTCTTGGGAGAGAATGAGAAGCAACAACATGAGACTACAAAAACTCAGGGCCAGCAATGCTGAACTGTGTTACAAGTGTAATGAAACCTGGACACTTTTGCTGTAATTCCCAGTAATGTTATGCCTGGAAAAACAGAAGATAACTTCTGTATGACAGAGACTTGACTAACTTGAAATTACTTGTATCTCTGAGAGAAGTGTGTGTTCTAGATCAAGATGGGAGACACTGGATGTATGTATTCCTTAAGAAGGGTTCCCATGTTTAGTTTTTAGGAAACATTTTATTTTTCCCTTGGTATATGGATGAGTTGTGTAGTTGTGTCTTTAGTGGTTGATTTTTATGGGCCAGATTCTTGGCTGTTTGGGGATATCGCTGACCATTCAGGAGCATCACTGTAGATTTGGAGTACAATGTACAGATTGTACACCATGGCTTTCCCAATATCTTTGGGGCTGTTCTGGTTGCTAGAGTAGGGCCATCCTGGGAGTAATAACCTCTTTCCCTAGGCTGTGAAAGAAAAGGACTTGCAAAAAGCCCATATTGCCTGATTACCTGAGGCTGCTTCTTACATGTTTGCTAACATGTCATCCCCTTCTTAATTCTACAGAAATGCTTGATGTTTTTGTTAGTTTTGCTTTTATTGTACTCCACCACCATTGATGGTGTGAACTATGGGTCTTGTAAACTAACAGTTCGCAGAACAGCTTTCAGACTACTTACAGTGGTTTCTTTTGCTTGCTGCCAGTTAGCTGTGCTAGTGCTTACCAACTCTGACTGTAGCACAGACGCCTTGTTGGTGCTTCAGCACCTCTTTGTCTTTGTCCTCATCTGTATCTAGTTTAAATGGGTTGCCTCCACCCTGTGTTGCTCAGAGACCCTGCCTAGAAGTGGGTGAAGCACTGAGTCATGGAAACAGGAGCTGTGTGTGCTGCACTGGCAGGGTCTTCAAGCATGCTGGGGCTGACTCCAGCACAACCTCATTCAAGCTCTCTCTTGCCTCTCAGGCTTAACCACTAGCAGGCTCTGTCTTGTCCCACATACCAGCACCCAGACTCACATGGGGTTACAGAGGAGAGCCCCAGAATGTCTGTGCTGTAAACAAAGATGTAACTGTGGAGCCAAATACTGGAATCTTTTGAAGGTCTCAGGTGCTGGAAGGGCTGTCGTGAAATCTGCTCCAGCCAGTTTGTTCAGTGACCTTATATCTCTCTCTTTTTTTTTTTTTTTTTCCCTATTTTTAGATTCTCATTCTCCTCAGACAAAACACTGCTTGATTCACTTAAAAAAAACCCCATCCTCTAGCCTTGTTCTCACTTTCCAGCTCTCACTGAGGGTTTGGGGTGAGGTCAGNTTTTTTCCAGTCTTTAAGGATAAAACCCAAAGTAAACCATTAGATCATCTGTCTTCATTGCTATCTGACACTCAGCCTAGCTGCCAACTTACTTAGCAAACAAAATGTGTAGTAAACTAATTAGAAGGAATTCTAGGACTAGTGTAGGCATTAATAACAATAGGAAAGTTGGGGAATCACATTGTGATCAGGTGATAGTATCTAAAATGCTACCATTTAAAGGAAAAAGAAAAGAATAGAAAAATTCCGTGTTTTATTGAGAGCGCTGCTGAAGAGGTCTGTATTTGGAAATGATGTGCTTTTCTATTATTAAAAAGGAGTATGACAGCACAGCTAGGCTTCCTGTTAAGATTTGGTATCTTCCTACATGGTCAGTAGGCAGAGGGTATTTACCAGGAAATGACTGAAAATCTTTGCTAAATATTACAGCTACCCTGACCAGAGCCAGCTGTCACTGACAGCCCTGGGAGTCGTACACCTCTAATGAAGTTCAGTAACTGGGTTTTTCTTTCAGTTACTGGCACCCCTCCTTTTGCGTTCAAGGAGCTGGATCTTTGAATCCAAAGATTCAAAGCACTAACTTACTGCTGTCACTCAGAGCACTGAATTTACATCCTGTATGTTGCTGTGTTCAGGCAGAGGAGTGAAACTATTTGTTTTATGATCTTGTTGTTATTTAAGCACTATCACTTAAGCAGCACATCACAGTGCCTGACAACAGGGCATTAAAAAGTTAAGGTTCTTTATGAAAGTAAGGAACCCACAGCTTGTGAATTTGGCTTTTCTCGCTGCAGCATTGCTGTGCAGCTATGTGTGATTATCCTTGGCTACACTAGGTTTGGTCTGTGTGGGTTTGTGGAAACAAGTAGCCAGCCCAAGGGGATCAAACGTCTTGTGGAAATTGGCTGCTCTGTTGCAGTAACTGCCAGTTTTGTTCAGGAATAGAACAGGCCCATGGGGCTGAGTACAATAAAGATCTGCTGTGTTTACTGTTTGTGAATGGTTTTGCATGTGCATAATGTTAAAAATTGGTCATGGTATAGAGAGTCCTCATTAGAGCTTGGTGTGTAAAAGCTGCAGTCTGCATGCCTTGCCTGTGCCATTCAGAACCGGTAAAAAGGACCCTGGAAACCAAGAGCAGCAGAATGTTCCCTCTGCAGGAAGAAGCATGCCTGTTGCTCTTAAAGCCCAGTAACCTGCTTTAGTGAGCTCAGCTAGTCTGCTGTGTGGGTGGGGAGTTGGAGCAATGGAGACACTGGAGGTGGTGTTCCTCTTCCCTTTTATTTTTCCACTGCTCAGATGTGCAAAGGCACTTCCCCATACCCTGAAGCTGGCTGGGATCCTACAGACGTCACAGCGCTGTATTTGTGCCACAAAGGGCAAACCTGCCCAAGCAACTATAAAATCATCCTGATCATTTGAATGAGTACTGAACAGTTCTGAGTCATTCCTGCACAGGGTGGGGTGAGGTAGGGAAAAGCAGGTGGACCTGGGATATGGCCTGGGTGCTCAGCCTGGGCTGTCTGTAGTCACCAAAAACCCTTGCAGCATCCTGCTGCTCAGACTCCTTTGGTATCAGCCAGCCTCAGTTAGCCCATCTCCTCCTCTGGCCTTGTATGACTCATTTCCACCTCATGTCATGCGTCTTGTATAGCTAAGTGCAAGACCCTGGGACACTTGAGGTCTCTCACACATTGGCTGTAGTCTCATTTTCACCGTGAACTCCCCCTGGGACCTATGTTTGAGAGTCTGTTGATACCCAAGGCTGCAATAGTGGCTCCAGGGCATACTGAGAAAGCTTAAAAAAAATCCCTAAAGGCAGTAAAATTACGTGAGGATGTTAGATAATCCTGCTGCTTTATATTCCTCTCTTGGTCAAGTTTGGCCTTCCACACTGACACCCCAGGTTCATGGTCTCATTAGCCTAGCAGAGACTGGCATTTTGGCTGAGGTGGTCCTGCTGCCCCTGATTGCTTTCCCCTTTGCTGTAATGACCTCTTCGTGTGCTGGTGTAAGTTTACTTGTGGTAAACTGTGCATACAGTGTTGTGTCTTAGTGAACAACAGCCTTGGTGCCCTTAAGATGTGCATTTTTGTGTGTGGTTGGCACATGTGGGGTTATGTAAGCCTCAAGGTGTGTCCAAGAAGCAGAGTGAGGCAATTGTGAGGCCTGAGGCATAGGACTTCTGTCTGAGAAATGTGTTGCAAAATTTTTAAGGGAGAGGCAAGGAAAAAGGGATAATTGGGCTTTTTTCCCACCACTGCTTTTCCCTGAGACTTGGGAACACAGGTTTGAGCTGTAAGGGTTGTTTTGAAGATTTCAACACTAGGCTTCTTAAATCCCACTCTTCAGGCACTTTGTGTCTCTGGGGTGACAGAACTGAGGATGGATTTTTCTTTCAGTAAGGCAAGCGCAAACTCTAAACAGGAAAACCTTTTTAAGACTCAGAAGCATTATTCTGTAACTGAAATGCTGCATGCACGTCTTGCATCTCTGGCATTTGTACCCTTCCTGGGGTTGCTTCCAGAGGCATGCACGAAAAAAGTATTCAACAGCAAGGAGACTGTCATGGACTAAGGAAGGACTGGAAACAAAACCAGCTGTGTAAAAATTCAAATTATCTCTTTCTCGTCCCTGTTCTTTTGTTCTTTTTACAAGGAGATGACAGACAGTAGCCTGCTGGACTTCAGTTTCAGTTGCATGTAATACATTCCAGAGTACCAGAAGACACAAAAGCCATTATACTGAAGGTGTAAATTAGCTTGTACCCAGGACTGTTGCCAGATCAGAGGACAGTGTGTGAAGCATACCAAATGACAGAGCTGGGTATGTGGCAATGATAATCATTCTGGAGAGAGGCTGTCACCTTTTCGCTCCAGCAGCATAAGAATTGGCAAGGAGTGCCCCATCTTGGAGCTATTCATTAAGAGGAGAGAAAAGGACACTAAATTAGTGTTTAGTGTCTCTAGCTGCCAGAATGTCTCACTTGGGCTGCATGTGACTGCAGGGCTGTGTAGTCCAAGCAGCAGCTGACTGGAGCACAAGAAGAGTGGGAAGGAGATGAGAGGCACCATCCATAGTGCGCTCCCAGAGTGTGCAGGCAGGAGATGCCTGCCAAGTGATAACTTTTGCTGTGTGGTTGAAAGCTGCCTGGGGTGTGTAGACCTGAAATGAGTGACAGAGTTCTGATTTGAACTTCAGCTTCCAGCTCTGCATCAAGATTAAAGGAAAGACAAGATGTGTGGGTTGGGCATGCTTAAATGTAGGAAGGAAAATTGCTCTTCAGCAGAGCAATGTCTTTATCTTATCCCAGACAGAAAAACCTGCAAGCTATTGGCACAGATGTGTAACATCTCCAGACATACAAAACTAGCAGCCAGTTGAACAAGGGTAAATTGCCTTGTCTAGAGTTTTAGAGTTTTTGTCCACACTCTGGCATTTTACTGACTTAGCAAAGAAGAACAGAAGCAGCAGAGTGGTGTGTAACACAGCAGTATGGGAGCTGAGCTGAAACAAGGCTCAGATAACTACTGTGTTGTCTGTGAGCAACCGGCTGATGAAATGCAGGTATTTCCAGGAAGGCTTCATTTTGTTTTGAAGACAGAAATATAGCATGAACACAACAAGGACAGTCTGCTTCCCTCTGTGAAAATTTAATTCTTAAAAACTGCATTATCCTGACACCCAGGAATCAGTTAGGAACTGTGGTCACATTGTGCTGGGCAGATGCAGGGAGGTGCAGGCCATCCGTAAATAGATACTGATGAATACAATTACTTTAACAGATTTGCAAAGCTGCATTGCCCATTTTTATTATTTTCTTTAGCAATAGTTTATCAGAGGTTTCATATTGATCAGCCGGCTCTATTTATTCTGTTTGGTGGGTCTTGTTTTGGTGCAGGCTGGCCTTGGTTAGAATTTATGTTGATGAACGTGTGTAGCAATAAGCTCCCGTTAAGAAGCTGCTGGAGTGTGTATTTGCAGATCATTATCCTTAGAGTAATATGGATTATTTTTAGGTATGCTTTAATCTCTTGCTGCCTCTTCCCTGGAAGACTGATTTTTAAGTAGCAAAGCTGATGAAAGCTTTTTAAGTTTTGTTCTTTTTTATTATTATTTTTTTTTTGAAGAAAAGGACTGCATGCACTCTTATCTCTTAACCAGTGTTCACCTAAGCTGTGAGTAACTGTTTGCTCTCATGGTTTAAAATACAGCCTTTGTGATAGTGACTTGTTCCATAACGTTCAGCTTTGACTGGTGTTAATTTATTCAGTTAATCATTAAAAGAACAGTATTGCTGACCAGTGACAAAGCAGAGTTTGAGACTGAAAGAAAACTGCTGCACAGGCTTAAGGTGGAAACTAATGTAGGACTAATAGTGATAGACAACCAGTTGGATAAAAGGTGGTTTTCATGTCTCTTTATGTTTGGATGTAGAGAGGGAGAGTAGAACAGCCATAGAACAGTTTCAGTTGGAAAGGACCTTTAAAAATCATCCAGTTCAACCCACCTCCCTGCAATAAACAGGGACATACTCAACTAGATCAGGTTACTCAGAGCAAGTTTTGAAAGAGGAAGAAAACTCTATATGGTATGAACTCCATTCAAACCTTTTTACTATGATATCTAACAGAATCCATTTAATGTAATGCATTTTTACTTGTTTGTTCTTGCTTAGATATGAAAGTGTTTCTAACACAAGCACATTGTTCTGACCATCAGTGACCATCAGTTGCATTTCCCAGTATCCACACTCTGAAGTGCAACTGGAAGACCTTTGATTTATGATGATGCTAAGCATCTCTTTGTCTTCTGGCCTTTGTTTGTTTTTACTTCCTAATATTTAACCTACTTACATTTAGTAGTGACAGCATAGGATTCACACTACTGAACAGTGAATACTGAAAGAAACTTTCATTGTCGAAGTAGTATGATCTTGTGGCTAAGGCCATTGTGAGATCTGGGTAGATGAACTGTGATTGTCCATTTTGCTGCTGAGTATGGCAAGTATTTAGCATGGAAAAAAGCCACTTCCTTTTTCTTTGCCACAGATATCCAAAAGCTAAATGTGGTGGAGGCTTCCTTTTTCTTATGCAGACCATTTGTCTGTTCAGCTGAGGGGGTCCAGTCTGGTGTCAGTTGGAGTATTGTCATATTTTCTGATACAGTTAAGAGTGTTTAGCTATGGGAGTGAATCAGAAACCATTTTGGTATGGACACTAAGGTCAAAAAGCAGCTTATACAAGGTGACAGTCAGATTTTTGCAGGCCCTTAATCTGATTTCATCTAAAAGATAGATTAGGGATGGTGACTGGAGGAGAAAGTTTGGGATCAGCCTGGTGGAACTCTCAACCATTTGCTTTTCCTGGGCAACTCAGCTTTTGTTCCTCGCCTTCTATATTTAATGCAGTTTTCATGATTCAGCAAGTTCAGCATTGAGGGAAGTGCCAGACTCACATCTATAGGCAGCCCCATCTTCTATGTCCCTTCTCTTGTGTCTGCTGTCCATAAAGTGTGAGCCTGCTTTACAGAGGTTAAAAGAACCTCTTCATGCACATGCTGTCTTTGTGTCCTTTTTTCCTGGTTCATTTTGTGTTGCATGTCTGGATGCCCCAACTGATGCATTGTGCCCAGGCTACACACAGCCAGTTCCATCTCACTGCCTGGATTAGCATCTGGGTTCATCATTCCTAATTGACTGTCCCAGGCAGTCAATGCAGTTTCTGATTGTTTTGTGGTTGAAGAGTGAAGGTGCTGTGTTTTGCTGTTGATGGGGAAGAAGGCCAGGGGATGCCATCTCTTACTATCTGAATGGAGAAGTACTGGTACTGCAGGGGTGCCAAATGAATGAGCAAGCAATGAATATGGCCTTATTTCTTGGTACAGCTATTAATAAGGAAATACTCTCTCAGTCAACAATTTAATGTCTGTTTTATTTATGCTAAAGGCACTGAAGACTTTTAAAATTGCTCTCAAAGGGTACTTCTCATATGCGCTATGTGGATATGGGATAATGAGATTTTAGAAGATCTTTAGGTAATCTCTAGAAATAGAGACATGAGCAGCTCTAATTTTCAGTGGATGCTGAAAAGTAACTGAAAGGAAAGCTGAAGATGAACATGGGAATTGTCATGAAAAGGCCTACGCAGCTTCTTTCTCCAGTGGCAGGTTGGGAAAGGCATATAAAAAAAGAAGTAGGGAAACTGCAGGTTGCCCCTTCTTTGTTCTCCAGTCTAAAACACTGAGCAGCTGAAAGAGATCCTAGATAAGATGTTTCATGTGAACTGCTAAGTTTTACTAGCCACTGATTGACTTACCCTTCAAGAACATATCTAGTCACGTTTTGAAAGCATTTGTACTGTTGACACAGGATACCATGGAAGCTTAAAAGCTTAGAAATTTAATTATTCTTTAAGTGAAGGAAGTCTTTTTGTTGTTTTAATGCTGCCACCTGATAAGAATTAGTAATGGTGAGTTAAACTCTTTGTGAAAGCCCAAGGAGTCATTTCCTACACATATTTCTCTTATACAGACTACTGTCTTGTCCCTTGGTCATCTTCGGAAAACAAGAGGCAGTGATGGCTGTGGCTGAGGAAAGACAGCCTCAACTCTGGATCAAAAAATTAGCTTACCATGCACAACATATTAATGATAAGTAACTGTTGGAGCATACCAACAATTGAACTTCACTCCAGAAGGCCCTCTGTATGCAAGAGATAAAGGGTCAAGGGATGGCTGATACAAGGCAGTTATAAATGCATAAGCATTATTGAGATAGCACCATATCCTGTGTTTAGGTTGTATCCTACATTAGTGATGCCTTATAATTTCTCAGCCATAAAAATGCCAGCTTTTGCTATCTGTGTTTCACAGTTGTAGACTGATAAGACAGTCATGGTTTGACCTGTTACGGTGAAGAATCCTAAAGGATCCATAATGCTTGCATCTTAATGATTATAGCCTCTTTGTTACTAAACTCATGGAAACAGAATATTCCTTCAGTTACCCACTCTTATAAGCACAGGGATGGATTGTATTTACAAAAATATTTTAGATACAGAGGCTTCTGCTTTTACTCCTGAAAAATTGAATGCCTGACATAGCTTTGATACCATGAACCCCTAGTAACAGTTCCAGAACAACACTTTTATTTAATAAGAGATTAAAGAAAAAGTAAGTTTTGTTGAGGTTAAGTAAAATTTGCTCTTGAGCTTCTTTTGTGGTCCAGAGAAGGAAGTGGTGGTCATTTTTCTGAGAGGAAGTCTTAAAGCATAGGCTGTCTCATTGCCCTGTGTTTTGATTCAGAAGGAAAGGCAGGATTTTGAAGAAATGGCAACAGTTATTGGGAAGCTTGTAGGGAAAAGTCTTGCTAACTGCTTCAGTGTTTTCTCATTGTTCTTAAATGACACAAGCCTGTCTGCACTGAACGAAATATGCCCTTGCAGCCTTATCGAAATAAGAAGTGGAAGTGAACTCCTGTAAACGTTTCCCTTCTAGAGGCTGTTTCACATGGAGCAGAACAACTTGTGTCCCTCAACTATGCCATTTGTTGGAAGAAATCAGTAGGTTACTTGCCAAGCAGCTTGTTACTCTCAGTAAGCTGCCCCGGGCCTGCAGCACTGGGAGGCTGATGCCCACTCTCTGCAGGCTGGGATGCAGAACTCTTGACTTGCTACAAGCTGTACCTTGCACCTTAATTCAGATGAGGAAGCCCATCCTTAATTATTTTGGGAGGCTCTTAGTTAGCAACTTACCTCTTCCCTTTTGGGAAGGGGAAGGTCTTTTGGACAGCTCTACAGAGGAGAGAAATGACTACTGCTATTTCCTGGTAAGCCCAAGTGAAAGTGGCTTGAAGGAGAAGCAGGCATACAATAAGGAAATCTGATGTCTTTGGCATAACATAATTTGGTGTTAGTACGTAACTTTAAAAATAATTCTTCAGGGAGAACAGTACTATCACCAAGTAGTTGTTACTGCATTTCTGCCAAACTTACATTTTCAGCAGCAAAATAAGTTTAAGGAATCCTTTCTTTAAGCTGCTTTTTCTTCTGATCTATACTTCAGCCATTAATTTCTCTGTGGTTTTATTTTGTTTCTGAATCAGACTTCTTTCTCTTTTTGTGTAACAGCCTTCCCAGTCTGGGAATAACAGTACTATTGTACCTGCCAGTTCCTCTCTTCTGGGTGTTATAAGGTCCTTGGCTGGGCTAGGCTGCTACTCTGCAGCGATGTAAAAGCTGTGCTTTTCCTTTTTGTTTCTAGCCGTGGCATGTTCAGGAAATCAACAAGTACATCCTCTGCACTTTTGCTTTTGCCTCTTTGTTGGGACTCTATCATCCCATAGTTAGGCACATGGGCTGAGAGAGCAGTGCAAGTTGAGAAGCTGAAATGCTGGGTGAATGTGGTAGAAATTTAAGATAGCTTGAATGTACCTGGAGTGAAACAAGAACCTGTTTTTTAATGAAGATTGTATTGTTTTGTTTGTTGTGTTTGTCATCTGAACCTGGAGAATTAGCTATACTTCTTCCAGAAGTTTGCTCTTCCTTGCTGGTTAGCATAAAGAAAATAGCTTTATTTTATGAGACAATTATATGACAGTGGAGATCTTAGGATAGGATTTAATATATGAAAATGCTGAGTCCCCTATATTATATTGAAAATGTTGAGTCCCCTTGATGGATGTAAGCATTAAATTTGGGAGTATTTAATACATGGCTTTGAGCTTTGCACTTTAGTGGTATAGTTTATTGATAGGATATTAATACCTATTTCTTTTACCTTCATGTAGCCAGGAAGTGTTGCTGTCATATTTGAATGAGTTCTGGAGAAACAGAGAATGTTCTGGTATGCCTTTTGGATAATGAAAAGTGTCCATAGCACCGCTTGGCTGGGACTGTAGTCTCATTCGAACAAAGGCTGGGGTCACTGAGCCAGCACAGTTAAGTGGTTATTGGCTAACCACCAGCCAGCTTGCAGAGAAGCTGCTTCTGCTTTTAATGAGAAATGTCATATTATTAGCACTGTTTTGATGTGAAGGAGTCAAAATTGCTGAGCTTGTCTGAATTTTCCCTTTGTTCTCTTTTTTTTTTTTTTTTTTTATTTTGGGCTTTTTAAAAATAAAAATGTAATAGTGGCTGCATGCTGAAAGTGCTCACTTTACTCATGGTGTAAGAATGCTTTTCCTGTGCTGTGTGTGCAATTTGAGTATGAGCCAGAGTGCAGGAGTGGTTCATGATGCCTTTGTAACAGGCACCTGACTCACGTACATCATGATGAATCAGCTTCCTGGGCCCAGAAGATGCTGTTCCTCAAAAGAAATGTTCTTTGGTCATGGTACATCATGCAAGCACATGCTCCTAGTCTCTTTCCTTCTACGTTCATCCCATCAATTACGCAGATTGTCAAATCCATTCTAAATTGTCTTACTGATTATGCAGATCAACATTTCAGAAAACCAGTATTTTGCTATTGGTCCAATTTACTGTATGAATAGAAATTCTTGAGCTGCTTTTACAGAGCCTCAGGGTGTTTTATTCTTTCCCTTGGTGTGACATGTTACTATCGGCTACCTTGGTGCTGGCTTTGTCCTTGCATCAGAATCAAAGACTCATAGAACAGTTAGGGTTGGGAAGGACCTTAAGGTCATATAGTTCCAATCCCCCTGACATGGGCAGGGACACCTCCTACTAAATCATGCCACCCAATGGCTCTGCAAAAGACAGATTCACAAGTGGAAAAGTGTTGCAATGTAAGTAATAGTTTCTAAACGTCACATTCAGCTTAAATGTAGAAGGATGAAGTGGAAATGAAACAGACGAGTTTAACTTAGAAAAACTGCCCACATTTTGGGATGTTTCTTGGAATTAAGCTGACTTAACTCTTAAAATATTTTAATTAACATTTTATTAATGTCAGTGTGTTTGGAAGATTGAAAATGATGTCTTTTATCTCTCCGTTGGCCCACAGAGAATTTGTGTTTGCCTTGAGCTATATACTAGACATTTCCATAATGTCATTATTGTAAGAATGAAGTATCTGACAGAAACTACTCATGAAAAATGGCTATGGGCAGATGACCTTTTGTGAAATGTGGACTAGGCACAATTTTGTGTTTGCAGATATGCTTCTTGAAACTGAAAACATGATTTCTTAACAATTAAATATCTTAACAAACATAAAAATTAAAATTGCTTTATTTTTTAAAAGTTAAGTCAAGCATACTTACCTTTCTGGTCAAAACCAAGTGAACTTTGTTCTTAACAACAAGTAGGATACAGGCATATGTTAGCTGATGTTTGTTATGTCACATGCTTTGGTTTTTTGGGTGTCTGGTTTTGCTCCTGAAGCATGAGAACTTCATGTAGTAGTCTTCAAAGTGTGCAAAATACAGGAGTACTGCATGCAGTGTGTATACTTAGGTATTCATAGCAGAGCTGATGGTATTGCTTGAAATTAAGGTTGTCTGGTGCTTTTATGTGAAAGATCACTTTTCAGATGCTTATAACTTTGTCAGATTTTAACTTTTTGGACTGATCTTTTCTATGTTTAATCTGTGCCTGGGGGTGAAAATTTATGTCCATAAATTTTAGGGAAATTGTTTTTCTGAATATGGTTTTTGTTGCTTCCATAGAATGGAATCTAGAATCTCTTTATTTATTTATTTATTTATGTTTACAAGTTAGGAAAACACATCTGAAAGAAAGATATAATGAATGCAGAGTGAAACATGTTTAGGAAGTACCAGATTTACATCTTCCTGTGTAACTTGGATTCAGTAGTTTACATGGAGTGAGTGACAGAGGAATCAGCTATATACTGTAGAGCATAAAAATAAATACTGCACACTCAAATATTAAATGAAGAAGTGTTATGGAGAAAAACAATGGTCCAGTAGTGTAATCAGAGACTTGCAGCCTATGCAGTATGCAAAGAGAGTTACCTAGGATTGCGCTGTAACTTTTTTTTGGCTGTGTCCACAGTCTCATCAACCTTTTTTAACTGAGTAATTTTTTTAGATATAATAAACCTAAATGATCATAGATAATTACTGTCTGGTTCCAGTTTTGGAGTTCTGTAGAAATACCAACAAGAAATAGCTTTCATTGTCACTTTGTTTTATGCAGTACAATTAGTCCTTGCTGGTATATAAACCTGAAACAATTGTTTGGATATAGTGAAATATTTTCTATTTCTCTTTGTTGTAATGCATACCAGAGCTTTTTCATCGTTATATTAATCTGTAGTTGTCAGTAAAGTGTCTTGTACTGAATTTCATATTATACTTTCATAATGAAAGTATCTGTTGTATATCCCACTGCTTGCAACAATACTTGCAACAAATGGTGGAAGTGATTTGATTCATGGTTAAAAGACTGCATTTACATTGAAGTATAATATGGAATATTCTGTTGGCTTATAGATGGGAGAGAATAAGTGGTTTATATGCAGTTATCAAATGTATAAAAACTTGGAATTCTTGAACACTGTGTTATGATTTCTATACCTTGAACATGGTATAAAGAGCTATCTTACACCTGCCAAGTACCTGAATGCAGATACTGTGTTTATGGCTAGGTACTATTACTACAATGGTAGTTCAGAAAATACTACACCTTTGAAACTTCCCTTCATCATTTTGGAGGCCCTTGATGGTAGAGGATGCTGCTGCTGCAGAGGTGGATCTGCCTGCAGCAGACTGGCTGGGGTATGTGTCTGAGCGTCTGAGCACTGCAAGCAGGAATGGGTACCTGTCTCACTGCTTCTGCCTTTTTCTTTTCCTGAGCCTGTATATTTTTGCAGGGGCACCAAAATACAGGATTTTGGTGAACATGTATGTTCCAAATCCAGTGAGATTTTGGATTTTTTTTTTTTTTTACTAAAGTTGTTTAATTATGAATAAAGAGAAAAGTATTGCTAGTGGTTATCTTTAGTTGTGCCTGCTCACACAGAAGAAACTGCCCACAAGCAAGGTCAGACTCCCATCAAGAAAATAAGATTAGCAAAAGGCAGTATGCAATAAGCAAGAATCAGTTTTTGTGATTGTCAGAAGCAGAAGTTCCTTAAAGAGAATTTTAAATTCATGTGTCTGTAAGTAGAGTAAGAGAGGAAGTCAGATTCCCACTTCTCAATAGCAAACCATCTCTCTAACATGTCACTTCTGTGGACGTGAGAATGTAACTGAGGAAATACTGGAGGGGGCTGGAATAATTGTTTTAAGCCACTTTTAATGTTTCCCTCCAGCAATCTCCTGATCCAGTGAAATGCAGCAGGGAACTCCACATGAGGTGATTCACATTGCTTATATAGGGAACTTACTGCCCTACTTGAAACAGAAGGGATAGGAGTCTTGTACACATCCTGTTAATAGCATCCATAGGGTATGCAATTCTCTCTTCAAACCTTGCAGCTAATTCAGGAACACTTCCAGTATTAACAGGTGGTGGAAACAGCACTAATGCACTTGCAAACATCCAGGACATCTGTGCCACCCCTAAACTTTAACTCTCTATACAGATGGCTAACAGATCTCTGGCAGCATTGGCTGTTGATTGTCACAGGGCTGCTGAGCCGTTATCAGTCTTCTTCTGATCACTGGTAATGTATGTGAGGTAAACCCTTTGTACAGCCTCATGAAAATGTTCTTTCTTACTTGAAAGTTTTGGGCTCAGTACATGTCACTGTGTTTCCATTTGCAACACGGGCACACAAGCACAGTTTGTTTCTGTCTCCTCTCTCAGTTGCTCTGAGCTCAAGTTGTATCTGCCCTCACACTAGCATCTGAGGCTTGCCAACCTTATATGGTTGTTGTTGGGGCAGAAGCAAGGAAAAGCAGCATGGACTTCGTAAGAAGCAGCAGTGTTTGGTTCTAGTAATTAGGGAGGGTAGGATTAGATTTCCCTAACATGAAGCAGTTTATACCATTCAGCTGTAGCCTTTTGTCAGGAAATGGATTTTGCAGATCCGGACCGTTTCTTCCTACCATTGCGAGACCAAATGGACAAGTTGTCCTGGAACACACTGTGAGTGTACTTCGGAGGTAGTGCAGTGTCTTGTGGGGCTACAAGATCAGATGTTACTGCAGTGGGCTGTAGAGCTTGTCATGGCTGGTGCTCATAGTGCAGCCTTGCAAGATTAAATGGTACTATACCAGCAAGGGGAAATGCAGGTTCTTATCTTATGGCTAGCATGCAGAACTGGTGGTGTTAGAAATGTTTTAGGAATTACAAATTTTTTTTTTGTGTGGGTTCGGGAGATCTTAAAAATAAGACAAAAAGCTTTTATTTTTCTCCCCAGCCAGTGTGAACTTTATCTGCAGTGGAGTCTGAAATCCAACACCCTACAGTATTGTATTTCCCTATAGGGAAACAACTTCCTTACCAGTCTTGGTAAGAGTCAAATAACCTCCTGTATTCTGAAAGCAATGTTCACAACTGGCTTCTAATTTCAAAGCCAAGATCTTATTTTCTATGAAGACTATCAAGCTGCATCAGCTGAAATTGTTATAGGAAGACACAGAAGAAATCTGCGTCCTTGGAAGATGAAATGTTGCAGTGTGAAATTTGATTTTATGTTCCAAAGATGCCAGCTGCATAGCAAGCATTGTAAATTGTAGGAGGAGTGGAGTGTAACAGCTGATACATTTTTGAGTCACATACATCCTTTAAAGTTGATAAAATTCTAATGACTTACTGCAATAATACAGCCTCCCTCTCCCCCTTTTTTGGCCTGGATGCTGTGCAGCCATCACAGCTGCTGTGATAGTCATCACACAGTGAGTAATGAGTACGGTGCAGCAGAAGTGGGCCTTGCCCAGATGGTGGCACAGAAAGTTGGAACTCCTCCCATGCGAGCCCTGACTGCACCTGGCCTTCTCTGCCTTTCCTGAAAGGATCTCTATAGGTTGTCAAGGCTGCAGTCATTTCAGTTTATGAATTTATAACACAGTTCTGTTGGCTCGTGGGATTTTTTTTGGTCTGCCTGCTGTGTCTGCTAACAGTTTTGCCTCACAAGTGTGAGGAGTTTCCATCATATATGTATCTATATAACTTATGCACTGGGTTTGGCAAGTGTAATATGGCTTCACGGTTTTGCCTAAAAGAAACTTTGTGTGCAGTTTTATCATAGGAAACAAGCAACAACCTACAGCTGGAGGCTGAAACAGCTGCACTCTGTTTCTGCAACTGGTCACAGAGGGAAGGTTGTACAAAACTTCCTGTTTGAACCTTCCTGTGTATTTTGGTGAATTTGAGTTGTATTGTGAAGGGTGGTTTTGGTAATCCACATCAGTCTGTCTCTGTGCATAGCTTCTAAACAGAGGAAGGAGAGTTTCAAGACTGGGAAAAATAGCAGGGCAAGATTTAGTAAGGATGGGTAGCATTTGATTAATGAAAGCAGAAAGTGTACAAGTGAAAAAAACCCTTAAAATTAGCTAGGGGCATGGAGCTGAACCCTCATGGCATGTATGCAGCCAGGTTTGCAATGGCAAAGAAACATGCATGTTTGTACTTCGTGTCTATGAGATTATTTCTCCTTTTCTTCCTTTTAGTCCACTGTAACTCTTGAACCTATTGGCTGCAAAATTTAACAGGGGATGAGATGTCTCAAATGTATTAAGTTCCTAGAAATCTAACAAAAATCAGCAGCTGGGCATAGGAAAACAGCCTGATCAGTGCTCCCCACTGAGAAAAGGCAGCTACATCTTGGCTCCCGGTCGTCTCTGCTGGGCATCAGCCAGCTGGTCAATGAGCACATGCATCCTGCACTGGCCAGTCAGATGACACACATATAGCTGTGAAAACATCATGGCCCATATGTCACTTGTCGGGCTGAACAGAATGCTCAGGGATAAGTGGGATAAGAAAAATAGGACACATCTATAGGAAACCAGGCATCGCATTTCCTGTGGCTCATGTAACATGTTGTTTTAGTAGTAATCAAGATGTGATATTTTACCTCTTGCCAAATAATATGTGCTTAGAAAGCTTCTAGGTGTGTAATCCTGAGAACCTCATGGTCAAGTCCCACATGATGGGAGAGGCTCTGAAAGTACTGCTGGAGCTCCTGCTCTGGTTTGAAGGAGGAGGAGCAGTCATTGTGTCCTAGCTGCAGTGATATCACTGGATTTATGCATGGTGCATTTCACTTTTCATAGAAGAAAATGATTTATGAGACATGAAGTGATATGAAATATTTAGATTTTTTTTGCCACCTCTTTGTGGAGGTGCTGCCAAAGGAAAGGTGAAATGGAGGAAAATATAGTAAATATTGCCATTAGCAATAAATTAGCAATCAAACTTGCTTTTTTTTTTTTTTTTTTTTTTAAAAGCATGGTTTTTTCTTTTAAATTATCTTT
>NDXB01014098.1:230161-279722 GCA_002631895.1 Agapornis roseicollis
CCCCCCCCCCCGAAATACAAAGTCAAAATTTAAAATCAAGACTAATCTAAGATCAAGTTAAAATGGTAAGATACTAAATCTTTCTGTAAAATTCAAGAACTTATATGGACTTGGACTAATTCATGATTGTAGTTTCACAGCTCAGGTATGCTATGAAAGGGCTACCAGTATATTTAGCTCATCCTTAGCAGCTTCCCTGTCTTCTGAAGTCTTCTGCCAAGCCCTTCTGTAGTGCTGATAAGAGCCATCTGTGCTTTTTCTCTTGTGTAATCCAAGCATCTGTAAATCACTGGGCTGTTCAGTATTAAAACCTGCTTACATAGCACAGCAGTAGGTGATATGTTTTTATATGTGAGCATTTATTTAGGAAAGAACAATGTTTGGTTAACAGTGTTTCACTGTGCACTTCAGCAAATTGATCTTTACTCGTCTTTGCTAAGTTGCCAATAGGTTTAACCCTATGCTTGTCAACAACTGTGCTCCAGGTAAAAAAAAAAAATAGTGGCTGCATTTTCCCTAAATGTTCCTTTGAAAACTTATCCAAAACTTTGATCCTCAGTACTTTTGCAAGAAAAAAAACAGTTTTGATTCTGCTCTTCTAGTCTTCCATTTTTAAAGATAGTTGTGTTAGGAAACTTTTCAAAGAACTTCCATCTACACAAATGGATCTTATTTATAGAAGAGTGGAGTTGGTTCTCCTGCAGGAAGGATGTATTTCTTCTGTCAGAAACAAGGAAATAAGAAAATTTAAACAGGGAAAAGGTCTGTTTTGGCAGTGCTTACTAATTGAAAAAGAATTATAAGGCAAAAGATGGGCAGGGGAAAGGAGATCAGAGTTTGATTTGCTGTTTGGCTTCAGTCTGTAATTGTTTTTCTGGCTCATTGCTAGGAAATCCTCTTCCTGTGCCCCTAGTGTCACATATGAGCAGGGGGAGAAATCTTGGGGTCACACATGTCTATGGAAATGGTATTAACTTCAGCCAGCAGTGAGTGAGTTAGTTACAATGCCCAAGGGAGGGACTGACACTTTGTCAGCCCCAAAAAACACAGAGAGGGAAGAACGGTTGTGGCAGTGGGATGCTTGAAAGAAGTGTCCTGAAACAGTCCTCCCTTTTTTTTGTGTTGTGAGTGGTCCAAGATGTAGGAGAATGTATTGTGCCCTGACAAACTTGCCTGCCAGTCTGTGAAACCAGAAGCATCCAGCCCTAAGGCAGCTTGTTCTCAGCATCATTTCTTGCCAAGCTGAGCTGGGAGCTCTGCTTGCCAGCTTTGAGGCACAGTATATTCACAAGGTTCTTGTGAAGCAGGACTTGGTTGTTATTTGTGCCTGCCTGCCTCACTGTGTAAAACTTTTTTCACTCTAGCTTGTCCTTCCCACTTGACCTACAGAACTTTCAGACACCTGAGCATTTCACAGATAGGCTGCATGAGGGAAAAAGACTTGTTTGAACTCTCCTGTTGGGAGGAAATATAGTTCAAAGGTGGGCATTTTCTGTGCCAGAAAGCCATGATTTCTGCTTTTCTGTGCCTTGTGATGCTTGGGTTACTTTTGCAATAATTTGACTTATATATAATAACTAAGGCCTTTAAAAAAAGTTAGAGTTAACAGTGGTTTGTTTGTGTATACATGTCTATGTGTATGTTACATTAGTTTTGTTTAAAGCTAGTCAGGAAACAATTATTAAATAGAATTTAAACCAAAGCAAAGCATGTTTGTGGCTTGCATATATATATATAAGCCTCTGGAGCACAGCATAAAGTGGCATAATAAATAGACAGAAATGAGACTGGATTGATAAATAATTGTAGCAGCATTTGAAAGGGGTAGTTTACAAGTAAGTACTGTGTTGTGCACACAGGACTAGGGTATTCTGTAGTGCTTCCATGGTATTTGTGCTGTTCATGACATTTGTGCTTGGCCATGTGGGGCTGTCAGTATGTTAGTATCAGGAGCACTAATGCCTCTCGTCACCCTTACAAGTGGAAGATGTGCTGTCCCACATGAAGGCTGAGGGACAGGAAATTGTAGATTATTCAGGGTTATCCAGGAAGTCCAGCTGTCGAATTCCTGTGGCAAAAGCACTGGCATTAATCCCTTATTGCAGTCCTGGTGGTTTCCCTACTTGTCAGCTCCTAGATAATCAATACACAGCAGGATAGCTTTGCAAGTTTCCAGATTTTGAAGTGTGACACGGCACATTTAGAATAACCCTTTTATAGGTATTTATTCCAGTTCACCATAGCAGGTAGAGCTAGAGGAGTCTTCAACACACACAGCTGCAGGACTCTGGACTCAGGTTAATAGCTTCAGTCCCTGAATGCCAATTTCCTGAATCCACTCTCAGCTCACCTGCAAGAAATCTTACTGCCACTGCAGCATCAAGGACTGTCCTGATTGTGATGTAGTTATCAACATCACTTTGCAGCTATATACATACATACACAAACACTTTACAGACCTCATTTCAGAAACACCTCTTATACAGCAGATAAAATGTTACCATTTTAAGAACAGTCACAGTTGAACAAAAGTCATATTAAAATGCTTTCTAACCTACAAGAGTAACATTTTTTCTCTTGCTGTTACTGTTTTGTTTGAACTTTGTATTAACATTGAGATATTTACATTGCAACATGTTGGTGCGCGATTCATCCATCCTAAAGTATGCTGTCTATTAGACTGTGGCCCTAGATGAGGCAAAGAGGTGGCTCGTAAATGGCTTTTATCAATAAATTAACTCCAAAGTAATATTCCTACACTTAACCACTGCTTCTTTGTTTGTTTGTTCCATTTGCCCTCCACCTCTAATATTGATGAAGATGCCAATGAGAAATAATTTTAAGCAATACCCTGTTTCTGGTATTGCTTGGATGCCGATATTATTTCTCTGCAATGCAGCCTTGAGGACTGTCATATCCCCCACCCAGAGGCTTTCAAGGAATGCATTGGATAATGACAAACTGCAGTGCACTGTGCTCGGAGAGCTAATGAGGTGCTTTGTTCTTCAGCATCAGTACATATTTCATCTACACCTTTCATGTACAGAAGTGGAGATTTAACTGACATTATATTCATCTGAAAGGCAGTGAATTTCTGATGCAAGTGTAGGTAGTGATATCCTAACCATAATGACTTCATTATGTCCTCAAAATTCAGCATCAGACTGTCCTTGCAGGAAATGGACGTTCTAAATGTAAGGTAGGAAATTACTGAAGGGAATTGAGGATGCCCTTCTGAAAGGGTGTCATAAAGATGCTCTGACTCGTTAGAAGGAACAAGGTGTGATACATGCTCAGACATAGCTTTATGAGCCTTTCCTTGATATTAAACACCTCTATTGAATGCTAAGGCTGCATTTCTACAATGTGAATGTAACCATACAATAAATGTGCAAGAAATACAATTTCAATCTTTCCCTTTTTGCCTTTTCTATGTATTAAAAAAAAGTAAATAATAATCTCATTGTGATGCTTAAAATACTGGTATTTTCAGACCATAAACTCTGTGTGGATAATGAATGTGGAAAATACTCATTTTGATTCTTAAGAAAATGCTGTCTCCTAATACTATCAAAGTGGAGATCAGCTGTTGGAGAAGTTGAACACTGCTATCTGTGTAAAAGGATGCTATTCTGAGTGCTATGAAATACATCAATTTGCTCAAGTTCTCTTCTGTTGTATAGACTTTTAATGTATGTTCACCACTACTGTGTCTGCTCATCATGCAGAAGTAAATGAAATAATATGGCTAATATCTGCTGTATGCTCTTACTGTCCTCTTGCAATGAGAAATGTGTATGTAATGGAATAATTTATTTGGGATTTTTTAATGTTACCTGCATATACGCAGGCTTGTGCATGTTGCTATGCACTTGTACTGAGAGGTCAAAATCTAACAAATAGTGTGGTTTGTGACATTTCACAATCCAGCTGATTCTCAAGATAACTTCTTTTGCCTGGGTCAGCCTATGCGCAGTGTTGCTTTTGCCAGAAGAGCAAAACTGTCTGTGGAATTCTTGAGCTCTGGAGCAATGCTGAGTAGTAGGTAGTGGCCCAATCTGAGTTTATTTTGACAATGATCTACAACCCCAAAGAAAAAATCCCAACAATGTAAAACTTTCTTTGCATGTCTGAGTCAAACAGCATCTCTGTCTCCTTCCAGATTGATACAAATTTTATGGATTTGTTTATTTGCACTAGTGTATGTCCTCATCGCCCCATCCCTTCCCTATGTGAATCAGATGAATTATCACAGATGAAGGGTGCTGCCTGAAGTACAGATGCTCTGAAAAAATTGTTGGTTGTGTCTGCTACAACTGCAGAAAAAGTTTTAGTGTTTCATCTTGCATCCAGCACTGTTCATTTTCCCCCTGCTCCTCTGCTGTGCTGCTCTACGCATCACTCTCTTATCTGAAAGTAACTTAAATGCAGTGTTAATAACGGTAGTAGTACCAGTGGTTGGACATGAGTACTTAGGGGGCCTTCTGGTAAATCTCCGTACTCAAACTGAGCTGCAGAATTTGTTAGTCACTTGGAAAATGTCTCCTGTGTTTATTGCAGCCTGCTTGTATTCTCAAAATCTGATTTTGGAAATCAATGCTGATGCTTTGGGAGCAGTATTTCAAGGTGATCTAGAATCCACATGTAGGCTGTGATCTTGCTTCAGCTATGTTGCAGATGCATTAGTGCAGATTAAATAGAAGAAGATAAAAGGCAAGTTATTCTGCAGTCATATTTCCAGAACAATAGAAGTGAGAGTGATCAAAGGCAAGCACATAGCTGGGTCACTTTGCTGGAGTAGTCCTGACACTCTCTTCACTTGGGCTGCTTTTAGCAGTTTTCCAGGCTCTTTGGAGCAGGAGTTGGAAGCATGACCACAGAAGGTGTTTTGCCATTATACATTAATTTTTATTTACTGCTCAACAGCTGAGAACCAAAGAGTAGAGCCTGTTCTTTGATACGTGGTTGACTTATTACACACCTCTTTAAAGCCCTCTTATCAGCAGCAGTTACGCTTCAGCCAGTTCTGAGGTCTGAGATACTGAATGCCTCTTTGGCACATGATGGACCTTTTGAAGCTTTTGAAGCTACTAAGGACTGAAGCACCATCTAGCTTCCAAATTGTCTGTAGAGTGAGTAATGGCCCATTAGAGAAAATAAGAAAGTTAGGGAATAACAGTGAAATGCCCAAGACTTGCTCCTTGTTAAACAAATGGTGTTATGCTGCAGCACCTCAGTTTTCTTCCCTGCAAAGAAAGGGGTCATTACACTCATTTGCAGAATACTTTGAGGCTGATAGCTGATGGGACTGTGGAAGTTTCCGGATTAATTACTATTTATCATGGTGTTACTGCTGTGGCTATAATCTGATGTAGGTTCATTAGTATAATTAAACATATACCAATGTCAATAGAGATTTGAGTTTCAGCTTAAACATGCTGGTATATTGAGACAATGCAGAAGCTTTCTTGTGGAGCAAACCTGTTGGTGTCCTGGATTTTAGTGAGGAATACTTAGTGAAGCCATGTGCTCTAAGTTTGATTAGCTGATCTGGGGGTTTTTTGAGGGTCACTGTCCTCTGGAAGTTTGGATGCATGTGCACTTACATGTTTTTATAACAGCTAAAATGAGCCTGGGTTAATGATAAGTTCCTGTACTTAAGACCAGACCAGCAGGTATAAAAATAGACACTTGTAGGATGAAGTGCCAAATGTTACAACTTGAGAGAGAAGCTCAAGAGACACCTTGGGGCTAAGAAGGAACTCACTGTTTAGTCACACATTTCATTTCAGAAACTGTGGAAGACAGCAGCTTTTGTGAGAAGGAAAGAATTGATGGGTGAAGGTGAAATGGCACCAGTGAAAGCTGAACTTCTGCTTGATTTATGGCAGCCACACATAGCATGCTGGGCACCAAGGGTTGCTGAGGTATCATGCTGCTGGTGGTATCCATGGAAAAGGGTGGATGGTCTGCTTTTGAGCTAGACACCTTCTAGGTTTACTAAATATGACCCCCAATGCTGTCATCTTGTTATGTCCAGGAGAGCTTGCTCCAGGAGAAATCTTGTATTGTTTTGACTAAATACTCTAATGCCCAAAGGGAGAAAAATCGCCCTTCTCATTCAAGATGTATATTTTGTAGCAAATTTGTTTTGTGACTGTTTAAGAATGGGGCTTTCCCTTAATTTTGCTTTTTATTATACTCTCCCTAGCTATTTTATATGGTGTTTGGAGATGTGCATGGATCATGTTGGTATTGCCATTGCAGATGGGCTTGGTGAGGCATCCATCATGTTTGTACCAGTGAGCTAGCTGCCTCCTGCTCCAGCCAGTGACAGGATCATACCAGCCTGGCACAGGAATATATAGCTTTACCTTCCCCCATCTTACAAATCTGCTGAGTGGGTCAGTCTGACTTCTTTCTTTCCTTGGCTTCCTTCCTTCACTATGCTGTGACTTTGAAATAACACAAGAGATGGTATAACACCAGTTTTACAGAACAAAAGAAGAGGAGAAGTGAAATGATTTGTCCACATTCAGGAAATAAATAAGGCAAGAGACAGAAAACAAACTCCTTAATTCCCAGAACCTGATGACAGAGCCAGCACATTCCCCACTCTGACAGCTCCTCTCTCTGCCTCTTACCATTTCTTTTCCATACACATTTGAAGAGAGTTTCAGGACTACGTGCTAACTTTTATTCTGTACTAAACAAAGTGGTTTGGGATTCCCATGTCCTTTTTCTTCTTTGTTTACCTACAATTTAAATACCAGCCAAACTGTGTGAGGGTTATTACTTGCTATGACTACTTCTGACTACCCTCAGCTGCTTTCTCATGCAGACTAATAGAAGTGCTTGAGAGCAAAGTCTAGTAATGCAATTTCCTTTCTCACTAGATTTCATTCCCACTCTTAACCTATTCACCTCTCAACAGCAGTATCTGGGAAGCCATGCTTCCGGTTTAAGATTAAAGACACTTCAGAGATTACTTCCATAGCAATGGAAGATAATGAAATAACTTGTGTTGCACAGGTTACCAAAAGTGTATTTAGCAAATATGTAAATATCCCTTTGCAAAAGAAACTCAATATGGGCAGAAGTGATGGAGAGGGGCAAGGAGGAACAAGCCCTGAACTTAATTTTCTTTGGGACTGTAGAAGGCTTCCATACCATAGACTAATCACTGTTTTTGCAGAAAGATTATATGAGGGTGACAAATATTACTTTTTTTTTAATAATGCCCAGAAAATTAATTGTATAAATTCTGTCAAGGTAGGTGTGGGCTAGATTCACCAAATTCAGAACTTCAATCTGTATATACACTCATTCCACAGTTGCTTACATTTTGAATGTGGGGTGCCTGACACATCACTGTCTCAAATGAAATGCTGTAACGTAACAATCAAGGCATGCAACTAAGAAGATCAACAGGCTGGAGTGAAACTATCATAACCTAATGAGCACATCACTCTGAGCACAAAATAGGTACCTAAAGCTGTAAAGTACCTGATCAGCATTGGGTCTGTGCTCATGCATGAGTGGGTCTTTAAATGTTGCAGTGCAGCATTTTCCAGCTGCAGTTTTTGTTGTCAGTTTCTACTTGCCTGAACTTCTAAGTGAATTTTCACACTTGGATTTCAGCTACACAAGTGTGGTAATACACTGGGGTTTGTGTTTAAATTTTTGGCTCAGTTCAGTGTTCTTTTCTGATCCAGGTTTCAGAGTGTACTTGTATGAATTTGTGTAACTTTCTAATCCATAAAACAGCTTCACAGTTAAATGTTTTTTTTCCCATGCCAGTCTACTATTTGAGTTGCCTTCCTTCAGTGGTTCCTGTACTGAGGGCAGGAGAGAATGGGATGAATGACATCTCTATTTTATGTTCAGTTAGTTATCCAAACCTGCCTTTCTTTGTCTAACAGCTTCCTGTTTTTCACCATGAAGATCCCTTGATCATAATTTGATCTTCAGTGATGATTTCCAAGCACTGCTTTGCAGGCAACTTCTGCATGTGACTTAAGAGATTTCCACATCAATCTTAACTGACATTCATAATCTGAGAAAGCCAATTGAGGAGCTGAAGAGCTCTCTTACACTGCTACGGTATAAATGTGACATCACTCACTCTTTCAGCGTTTGTGGTGTGATGGTTTAGTTTCGTTTGGTTTTATTTAATCCTTTGCTGAAGTTTAGCAGAAGCAGTATAAACAAGGTTTCTAGGTAATGCAGTTCAGTTTACTGCAGTGATTAAGATAGACTGCTCTATCATGTCTGACTATTGCTCACTGATTTCCTCTCATTCCCAGATGTGAATTCTTATCATACCCTTTGCCTCTTTCACTCACTGCAATTAGCTCAGCTAAAGTAAAGATAAAGTTTCTAGAACCAGCCATATTCTATTTCATGATTGTTCTAAAGAAAAATCAGAGTTTCTTTCATTACATGTTTGGGGCACCTCAAATAAATAGCAGGTCAAATTACTAATCTATTAGCTCTTTGTGTGCCATGGTATGCACAGTTAGTCATGAAATATTCATGCAATTCAGAAAAAAGCTGTGGGGCAGCTTCTGAAATGAAACCATAGTATCATAAGGTCAATCAGCTTACTGCTCTTAGATTCAAGCGCAGGTCAAGCCTTTCATCCTAGAAACTTTGTCCAAGAATTATTTACTTTCAGCTGTCAAGCTTGTTAAATTATTACCTAAGTCAATAGTGTGCATTTTCTTTATTCACTGAAAGATTTTTTAGATTACTTTTTTTCCCCTTAAGGATTACATTTTTACAGTACATGGTTCTCTATATGTAAGCTTTTCATAGAAGTCCTAATCCATCTTCAAATTAAATCAGTTGGCTACTGCACTGAGAGCAGCTAGCACCTCTCTGTGCATTAGAAGAAAGTTCATTCAGCTGTAGAAAGCACATTCAGTGGCACATAGTTATAAGATTACTGGGTTGAAAAGAATATGAGGTTGCATAAATACAAAACTAGATGTACTCTAGTTGGGGTTCCAACCCCATCTCCTCATCCAGCCCTGAAGAATGAACAAATGCATGATAAAAGAGGAGAAAATCTAAATTTTAAATAGAAAGTAAAAAAAGAACCTCTGTTAAACCTGTGTTAATGTTGTGTTCATTATTATGGTATAAGAATACCTTCTTCTCTGTACTAGTGACATACATATTTTTTCCTCTCTTATGCTTCCTCATCAGTGAAGAACATGTAAGGGAAGGTTTTAGTCTGAGGTTGAATTTTTTCCCCTTTGTAAATGCATATGTGTGTTAGGAAAATCAAGAAGAATCCAATTTTTAATCTGGAGCAGAAGATGACTAGGTCGGCTCCAAGGTTGGTTGAAAGAAATTTATTTCACAGATCCAGACTGATGCCTGTAGAAGCTTGCATCTTTTTCCATTATGTCAGGTGAACAAAGTGTTGCCTGTCATCTTTATTTCAGCACCTCCTTTATTTTGATTCATCTGGTTCAAGGTTTCAGAAACTTTGCACATTAACACCTGAGACCCTGATTTTAAATTTATTGACCAATATATTGTACTCTGAGGATGCACATTGCAGTATCTTGGTAGCACTTGCAGGTATCTAAACCTGCATTGTATGGATTTTTGACACAGTCCAAGACAGGAGTTACTTTCTAATTCAAGCTAGAGAGTCAGACTAATCATAGATATTGACTGCGGATACATAAATTTGTGGAGTCACATGGATGTTTGATGGAAAGGACATGTAGTCCAGTATCCCTTTTGAGGTATAACAATTGCCATCAGGTCAGCCCCAGTTTTGTCTAGCTGCATCCTGGAAACCTCTGAAGATGATGATTTAATCTCTTCTAGGTTCCATGTTACACGATTTGTTACCAAGGGAAGATTTACCTCCATCATCTTCATAGCTGCCTTTGAAATAACTGTAGACTTCTGCTAGAACCTCCTATTGCCTCTAGCTAAGCCTACACCAACTACATGAGAAAGGAAAAATTTTTCGTAGGCAAATTTTATTGTAGTAGAAAATACATTGTGTGGCACATGCCACATACACACATCACCGGTGGCTGCTGAAGGTGATGAATCATGATAGAATGGAAGCGTGATCCATAAAACATTAAATTTCCACTGGCTGCCAGCCAGTGTTTCTCTAGAACAATTTAATGCCCCACCCTTTAGCAGGATACCCTGCCCAGCAGCAGGGTCAGGAAGTGATACATGGATGTGTCCTTTTGAATAAGAGCCTTCACTGGCATGAAAAGAAAATCTATCTAAATACAACTGCCTCCAGCGGAACTGACACATTCCCAAAACCTGTTCCGTTTCAGTCAATGCTATGTGCAGTCCTTCGCACTAACACGCTACCACTAGAGATGGAGGAGTCATGGGGAAATGGAGCTGGTGGTGGAAATAGCACACTGTAGCTGGACCCAATGAATAGTGTAGAGTTAAACACCTTCACATTAACACATCTGAAAATAGCACCTGCAGTGTTGGTGCTGTGATGTTTATGGCGAAGTAGATTAATACAGTTTCCAAGACTCTGGCTAAAAAAGATATGCTGCATAACTTGTATCAAATCACCAGCCCAGTGGGATATTTTTTGCCTACTGTAAATCCTAAAGAGGTGAATACATTGAAGATTTAGATATTTTGAAGTGCTAAATTTATCTCAAATTACTGCATTATTAAAATGCTAAAGTGAACACATTTGCAATATGTGCTGCTCTTATGAAATTGATGCTGGTTGAAGAAATGTTTTCTGGGATATTTATTTACTGTTTTTTTTCATGGGAGGGGAATTGTCCATTTCTTCTTCCATCCCATTGACTGTGTCTTCCAGTAAAGCATTCATGATTCTGTAATACAGAAGTTTAGATTTTTGATGGGAAATACCCTTCCTGTTGCCAGGATGTGGAAAAAATACATGTTACAATTTGGAAAGATGATGTCATATGTAGTTATACAATCAGGATTTCCTTCAAGAAAGGGCAGGTTTAGAAGCCTGTTTTTATCTGTGTTGACTGAGAAACTGAGGTGCCATTGACTTGAAAAGTGCTGTGCATGCTGTTTCTCTGCACCATTTTCTGCCATGACCATGAATAGTTGTCAGGTGCTGTGCAGTCCATTGACGTTGAAATGCCAAATGCTGTTCTCAGTTGCACATGCTACTGGATATGGCTGCATCAGTCCCTGCAGCTGGGGAGATTATGGGGACCTGCACAACAGTCCCTGTGGGAGCCTGTGATGCTCACGTTATTGCAATGTAGGACACCCCTTCCCTGGGTGCTGCTGCTGGCACACTGAGACCCAGGCCCTTGTGTGCTCTCCTGCATGTCTGGATAGATCCCTGTAGTAAAAGATTGCACATAAAACCCCCTAATTATGCAGTTACGTCACACAGTGAGCTCTAAAACAATGATTGTTTTGGATATGGTCTGACAGGCGTATCCTGCAAAGCCAAATGAGCAGCCTTCTTTCCTGTGCAAGATTTTATTCCATCTATACAGAAGGGCATCTCCACTTGTATTTCATGTTCTATTCAGATCATTTGGAGGTATGCTGCTGTGGGATGCAGACTCCTAACTGTGGCACTGGGAGAATTGCTGGTGCACCTGCATAGAAGATTTCTGCCTTATTATCATAAAGAAATAGAAACCCACCATGTGTTGTCAGGGATTTGTGTGTTAATTATCAGATTTCTCAGTGGAATTTGGTCCATGGTGACATATCTGTAGGAACTATTAAACCTACAGATGAAGAGAGGAGCACAGCTGATTAATGATTGCCATGATTCTTCTCATATGTTTTTGGAGTCTGAAAAAGGCACTAACTTGCATATAGTATAAAACTTATTTAATACTCCTGTATTTCCCCTCCTTGTCTTAGAATATTTTTCTCTGTGTGTCTGATTTTTAGGTGGTGAGAACAGTAAAATATTAAAATTGGGATTATAAAGGTCTAGTATATTCAATGTTTGTGATGTTACAGAATATTTAGAAATTGGTCTTTGATACATTCTGTGTTGTTTCAAAGGTCAGTTCTAAAAGCAAACTCTGCACTGAATATGAGTGATATGAGTTCCTTTCCCAATTTTAATACTGATCTGCAGTTTTCTGATATTGCTGAGATTTTCCAGTTTCACAATCTCTAACGCAAGAGTAATGATACTGATTTCTTTGGCAAGTCATTTTGACGATAATGAATATAAAACGTTATTGAGGGCTGGGTTATTATTTTCAGATAAATATTACATTCAAATTAATTTTAGTTGTCACTGAATTAACACATTTTATTTGTAAATTTTGCAACTTTTTTTCCTCCTCTGATAGAATAATTTTCATTGACAGTTTTCAAAAGGTATTTTCAAAAGGTATTTTATTTTAGTCATGAGAACACTTTATTTTTTTTTAATGTGCTCCTGTGGGTTCCAGTCAGTACATGTTTTCCTGCACTTCTGTTTTCACTTGAGGAATAACAATGGAGACAGCAGGTGTGTGATTGATTCTAGTGATTGATTGACTAGTTAAGTGCTGATGTCTGTAGGAGGAGTTAAGGCCATTTTTCTAAAATTGAAAATGAAAGAAAATTATAAGGGGGTGGATTTTTGTTTAGTGATTGAGACAGCTTTTACTGTGTATTGTGAGAAAATGAATTTCCTGCACAGTAGCAATTAGATTTCTTGAATTATATTATCATTCTATTCAGTTTAATATTATAGTTGTCACTTACATAATGAGCCTTCTGTATGCGTCTCTGATACACCGAGCCTTGCTATTTCACACTGGGAACATGAAAGAAATAACTATCTACGTCTGGATTTCCCTGCATGTCCAATAGTCCGCACAGTAAGTTTTCAGATCTAAATGATGGAACCGGCATGATCTCTAAATGGTAAAAGATGTCCTTTCTGCTGACTACCAGTGAGCAATACCAGCTCTCAGGAGGCAGATTTTCATTTTTGCTGCTTTGTTTCTACTTAGAAATTCCCATGTCAGCACTGACTCACACTGGGAAATATTGATAGTTTTATGTTTCTATTTGCTCTGGCATTTTTATGCATTAGTGTTTAATTTTTTACTTGGACTGTACACAAAATATAAACCACAGAATAGGAACATATAGAATACAAAAAATAGGCCATGAGACAGGGTATTACAAGGCATATGATAAAGGAGGTTGAGCAAGTATCTAGTTAGTGCTATGCTACCTGTGCCATCTACCTTTCCTATAGGGGAGGTCTCAGATTTGTTGCAGTTGGGGATTCTGTAGCCTTTCAGCCATGTCATGCCAGTGAGGGAAATAGGTCAATTCCCAAGTAGCTAGAGGAAAGATGGACTGTTGTGGGCAGGTTGCCCAAAGGTATCAAAGCCAGATAGAGCTGTGTGCTGTGACACACATGAATTTCCAGGACGGCTGGGATCAGGGAACTGAAACTACATTAGCAGGAATGGAAATGTTTTGGAAAGTGCTTTCCTAGAACAGAGCATGTCCACTGCAGATGTAAAATACCAGTGTCACTTGGAAAATTATGAAGAACAAGTTAGTCTAATTTAACCTGTAAATAGGACCAACCTAAGTCCAGTACCATTCACATACTATAGATGTGTATGCAAACTGATATCCAAACTGATATCTCCAATTCCATCCTCTAGACTAAAATAAAATAAAATAAATTCCCCACAAATGTCAAAGTACATTCGTGGTCTTTTTGCAATGTAGTACTTGTTTGACAGAAGGCCATAAAAAAGGTAAAAATGAAGGTAAGGATGTACCCTGTGTGAATTAACTTACCATACCTTCAGCAAGGTATGCATGTCCCCAGTCAGATTGAAAATAGGTGCATTGGACAGATGTGTGTTTGTGTGTTTATGTGTACTTGTAAGTGAAGCTGTCTTTTAACTTGACATATTACTATTTCTCTCCAGTGGAACAACAGCATATTGTAGGATGTGCATGTTTAGGATTTAGGCTACTTCTGAGCTGTTTCCCTTGAAAAAAGCAAACTAGTCTCCTTCTTTGTTTGTTTTTTACCAATATGCCATGCTTGCTCAAGGTAATTGGCAATGTCAGAGCATCCGAAATGCTGGGCTTCTGACAATAGCTTACTTTCCAGCCAGCTCCTATGTTTCCTGTTATGGCAATGCTTTGTTATTTCCTTCTTGTGCTTATGAGACCTCATATACTTAAGGAAATTATGCTCATTAGAGACTCCAAAACACACACCAGTCTCTATCTGAAATTGTTTTGGGAGATCCATGGAGTCTTTCTTTAATTTGTGCCCAAATTAAATTGTTCTGATTTCTGCATGTCTGTGGTTGGTCAGAGCCCAACTGCCCAGTGGGGTGAGAGCACCCAAACGACTGGTGTGTCCCTGCTCTGCAACAGGGACTCTGGGGGGAAATGGGGCCAAGGAGACCTGCTGGATGAGGGGACTTTGCTGCCTAGCAAATACCCAGGGATGGCTCTTTCCTGTTCGTGTGTGGGGAAATCAGAGGTTCACCTAAGCTGAAGGGGAGCCACGGCTGCCTGCTGATGGGACTGCGCACAGCCATTGGCATGTGCCCTGGTAGGCAAGGCTGGTCTCTCAGGTACAGAGACTTCTTCCCGAGCCTGTGTCAGGGGTGCTTTGTAGTCACTTGCTTCAGACACCCACTTGCCCTCCACAAGTTTAGCCCATTTGGTTTGTCTCCTTATGCACCAGCCAGACGGCTGGCTCTCACAGGTATAGATGGAGGGTGGGTTCAGCTGTAGCATGAGGGATTTCAGGAAAATGAGGCACTTTGTTTGAGGCTTGGCTTGTACATTAAAAGTAACAGTGTTTGCGCTTGAGGAAATAGGCTTGTTGGCTTCAAAGGCAGCTACTTAGTCACATTATCTGCAAAATGTTTTCTGTGTTTGAATGAAGAGCACGTGACTGTTTGGAAAGGGGGAAGTTGCAGTATTTTTAATAGAGAGAGGGCTAATATATAAATAAAAGGAATAATTGAAAAGTCCATGGCTTCTCTACCAAATCAGATCAGATCAGATTATTTTTAGCTATTATCTAAGAATTATTGCTAGATGTGCTATGCCTGATAGAGGGATGGTGCCCTTATGGCCGTGAGGACTAGTGACCACAAATCAAAACAAGAGCAAAATGCCCTTCCATAAGTGTGGTGCAGAAATGGCTTTCTAATCAAAGGGCCATTTTGTTAAACCAGCTAGCCTGGACTTCATGCTCCACAGTAACTCCTTGTTTAGCAGCAAATTCTTTTTGTGGTAAAATCATTGCTTCATTCATGACTCCTAGCCTTATGTGAATAAACCCTTTCCAATTCACCTACTTGCCTTGCAGCAAAATCACTTCATTTTAGGCTTTTTAAATAAATGTTGGTTGGAATGAGTGTTTAATTAAATACTAAGGACCTCTGTTCCTCAACTGTTAAATACAGATCAAGCTTCATTTGGCTGCAAAACTTTTCAGACATTGCTTAGCAAAACATACCTTATTTTTATAAAGGCATCTGGTATTTCTGGACACAACATTCTCTGCTAACTCTAACTGCCAGTTTCTTTCAGCAGTGTTTTTATTGTCTTTCAAGACTTGCTAAGTTGCTGCCTTGCCTTGATTTATGTCAGTAATGAAAACCAGTGGGTTGGAACAAGATATAATCAGGTTTTCATGCATCCCATGACTAGCCATTGTCTCTCTGAACTTATTCCCATCATCTATTTCTGAACGAGTAAGTCTTCCCGAAGGACTCTCTTTGAGCAGGTGTTGCCTTTTCAATTTTATCCTCGTTAACAATTAATCCTTTTTCACAGTTCTTTCTGTGTGTGTGTGTTCAGTGCCATGTTGGACAGAGCAATATGGCCTAGGGTGAGGCATTCCTGCCCATGGCAGGGGGTTGGAAACAGACGATCTTAAGGTCCTTTTCAACCCTAACTGTTCTGTGATTCTGTGTTTCTCTCCTTCGCAGTTTTGTATACATATATTCAAGGAAGGAAAAAGGACACACTTTGATTTCTAAGCATGTTGTATGTTCTGCTTTAGCTCACTGTGAACAAGGAGTAATCTCTTAAATTCTGCTCCTTGCATTCAAGGAGCAATGAAACTGAAAATATTAAAATCACTTATTCTATAGGATGGTGCTTAGGGATAGATCTTTGCAAGGAGAAGCTTTTGGTAGTAAGACCAGAGTCCCTTCCTTCCTTTGATCTTCATAAAAAAGAATAAATGATGAATCAGTGTTACATACATGAAATTATGTGGTGGTAACATTAAACAAGTTGTATTTCAGTGTTCTTCTCTGCATGCTTGTAGAAAATTAGACTCTAGCTCAGGTCCTTTTAAATTATTTTAGATGTTTATATCATTCATACCTGGAGAGTACAGAAGTCCTGCAAGACTTCTGTGTTTGTTTAGTTGCCAGCTCCTGGCAAATGCAGTAAATGACTGAGACTTTCAAATCACAAGGTTGGCTTAAAAGCCTGTACATTTTAAGAGGCATTTTTTCAGTCACAGCTCTTAAAAAGCACCTCTTGAGAGATGTATACTAGATCAGCACATTTCTGGGTTTGTCCTATGCTCCTAGACTTCCCAAATGCTGCTCTTGTCCATTTTCCTATCTTTGAGGAGCGGCCTTTCAAAGCAGCCTGCTCCACTTCATCATTCCTTATGGGAGTGGAGTGGATCTTCATGGTCTGGCTGCATGTCACAAGATTGCCCAATGCTTTCCCCATTAGCTTTGTGCCTCCTTGTGCCCTTCCTCTCTGAAGTCCTGGCTTACCATGCAGCCCTCTGGGAATATGTGTTGGCTGAAGCATTTAGAACCCAGCTTGAAACATTTGCAAAATCTGTTACTACAAGAAACTGTGATAGACAGAAGTACTCACGTGCAGTTCTCTATTTCAGTATTGTCAGCGCTCTTGAGCTGAGCACTAAGGTCAGAGTCTGCTCCTATGACTTGGATTCTGTTTTTTTGGGTACAATCTGAGTCATGAAGCAAGCCTGTGAACCTTACCTACTTTCTTGTTTAAGCTTCCCTTAAATTGCGCTATGAGACTACTAGACTAAAATGCATGTGACAGCATGCTTATTAAATGGCTGAGGTACTTTATCGGGACACTGTCTACTTAACTATCACTTACCTGGAACTCATACCAGAGAACTTGACTGGCCCTGGATGTCAGGGGATTTAGTAACAGATGATCTGTTTCAACTGGCTGGCAAGTCTCTGAATACACTTGTATGAACAGCTTCAGTTGGGTTCAAGCCTGTATCATACTCTATGTATCATGCCTCTACACACATCCACTACTCCTGCATGCTCTGAGTTAGACCTCACCCACAGGTAAGGAAATAAATGAAGGTACTGTAATCTGAGTTCACTTTTCTGACTTCTTACAGAAGTTCACAGAAGCATTTTCTTGGTACAGTGACAGTGGAGAAGTAGTCTGGGAAACTGACAGGCTGCCAGCTGAGCCCAGGGAGGCTGGACCGCACACATTCAGTGCCCACCATTTACCCTATTAGCATATACCTTGTGAATAGTTGGGAAGGGAAGGGAGACAGCCTCCCACTGCTGTCTGGTACCAACTGGAGGAAGTTCTGTTACTAATACTATATGTTACAAGGTATTGGCTAAAAAAGCATACTTAAAATGAGGTGAAAATAAGCCCTTAGAAAATAAAAAGTATTAAAAAAAATTATGACCTTCCTGGAGACCTTGCTTTCTTCTATGTAGTTCTTTTCTTTTTTCTTGGAACTTGCTGAAGTTTTGGGTTGGTTTGTTCATTTTTAATTTTGACCTTCCAGTAGGTAAAAACTGCCTTCAAAATCTTTTCTCCTTTGCTGAAGTATTATCATGAGAATATTTATGAACTCATGATCAGCAAATTGCCAAGGTTTTCAATCAAGGACAAAAACTCCCACCAGCCAGCCTTTTCTGATAAAGAACTTTATCTGTACTTTAGCCTTCTCTTTTCCTGCTTAGATGACTCACTGCTCAGCTGAGTCATCTTCCAGCACAGCTGATTACCGAGCTTCATCTCATGTAGAGCTCTGCCCCTAAGTCTCTTCAGCAGCCACTTGTTGGCTCAGCAGGGCCAGGACTTGCTTTGGATATAAACTTAATTTCTTTTCTGAAATTGCATTTTGCATACGTTTTGTCACTTGAAATTTTACTCGGAGTTAGAAGTTATTTGGATGCTTACATGAACATCAAAAAGCTGGCATTTTCTCATCAGTGAAGCTGGAAACTAAGCCAAGTGGGAAGATAGCAACATATTTTCTCACCATTCCTGTCTACTGTCCCATCCAAATGCAGGAATAAAGGCATGGGTGGGGAGAGGCAAAACAAAATCCAGAAATTATTGTCCTGGATCTGATCCTCTAGACCAGTGCAGCTGCTTTGTCATTAGCTTTATTGAAAATATAGTGTTATTAATTGATACTGTAAGAAAAAGGTCAGATTTCCTCAATTGGTGACAGTACAGTACTTCTGTTAAGGCTCTCCTTTGCCCTGTTCCACTAATGCTGTTACTAAACTTTCAGTACCACACTGGGAAATAATATTCAACTAAACACGGGCTGAGTAATGTGTTTGATGGTGGCATTCAGCATAACCTTGACATAAATAGCAGGATGTGCAGCACTTTGCTCACAGCACAGCCTGTTTCACAAACTGCAGAACAAGCAACTCCCATTTTCTCAGTAGACACAAATGGTAAGTGGCCTTATGGCCTTATTTAAAATGTCTAGGGATTTAAAATCAAAGAACAGTTGAGAGAGCAGCAACCAGTGACCTAAATCCTTGAACTGAAATTTGGACTGAAGTTCTTTTGAAATTCGTTCACACTCCCTTCTCACACCTCCTTATTTTTCTTCAAGGACTGGTAGGGGCAGAGGGAAAGAACCGCAGCCTTGAGGGAAGTTTTATTACCTTAGTTGAACTTTGAGAATGGTTCTTGCTGTTGTTGCTGTTTGACTTTATTATTTGAGCACTCAGGTAATTGAGAACTGTCACAAAGCTCCACAAAGCTGTGGATCCAGACCCTCTCATTGTCTTAGACTAGTTTGGATAGTCTGTGGTGTCCTTCCTAAACTGAATACCTTACCTACTTCTCCTTTCTTCTACAAGCCACCTTGGAAACGATGTTTCCATCTTCCCTAAAGCCTTAGTGCTTTAGGGAAGTAGATGTTGTTAGCTTTAAGACAAACTCAGCAAAACATACCTGTATTTCAATAGACTGTGAATGGTCTGAAGCTGGCAATTAACTTTGAGACAACCATTTGATAACTATGAGAAAGGAAACCCCATAGCTAGCTGAAAAGGAGACGCTTCTTACAATAGGAAGAAGTGAGAGTTGCCTCTGAAAGCTGCACAGCTGAAATCTTCTAATGCAGGAGAGTAGGAGATTTTATTTTCATCAAAATGTTATCCCTCTTGGAAAAATATGTTCTTTTAGGGCTGATTCTTCTTCTGGTGATGCACTGTTACAGGATTGTGGCATTTTAAATGAGCATGAAGTACACACTGCTAGAGTGGTATAAACCAGCTTTTTATATAGCAAGGACCAGATGTATAATTGTTTTTTAGATCTTTACTAGACACAGAAGATAACCATCAGTTGTAACAAACCAAGACTTGGTTGATACCAATAGTAAAAATCTTGCGTGATTTTCAGGGGCATTAAGATATTGCCTCTTGTTTGAGAGTACCACTAAGGAAAGACCAGTGCTTGATGATCATTCTCTCCCTCTTTTGATATTATGACTTGGAATGCATGACAGGGGAGATCTGCACACAACTGAATCTCTTTTTGTTTCTTGCAACAGTGCAACTTCAACAAAACTGTGGTTTTGGTTTGATGTTGCTATGAATTCTTGATAATGGTATGTGCCAACATACACAGCAGGATAGAAAACCAATACTGTAACATGACAGGATGGCTTTTCAGTAGGTTCAGTACCAGAGAGTCCTGTAGAGTCAAATAGCCTAGAAAAATGTATGCTATCTTTAGTTTGAAGCAGGTCAACAGAAACGTATGCTTTCTGTTCCTCCCTCAGAAATCCATCCGTCTTTTGCTGCTTTAGACAGATTTCAACAGTTTTGTGTTCTACTTAAAGCCAGCCATATTTAGTCTTTTGCTATTTGTGCTTCTGCTATTTCAGAACATTGCTGTTACCTAAGTGTTCTTCATTTAGCCTTCTTATTCAAACTACTTTTCATGTGGAGCTCCTTGGTTTTGGGTTTCTAACTTCAAGGCACAGGTGTATGCGACAATGGCAAGTTGAATGTGATCTACCAACACCTTAATTTGATTTGAAATATTTTGGAACAGTGTGTTGACAGTCTTCTCTGTTGATGCAATTAATAGGATCACAGTTCTACATAAAACTCATTACATAATGGTGCTGTATCTAGTAATTCTCGGATAGCTTCAGAGGGCAGAAATCTTGTTCTCTGTAACTGCTGGGTGGTTTGTTTAGTTTTGAGTTTTGCTTCTATTTGAAGCATAACCTTCTACTGAAGGACTGGCAAGCCTAAATCCTTTCATAAAACAGAGCTTTCTATTTTACAGAAGCAGTCACACAGAGGTTTTTCAGTTGGTGGAAGTAGAGGATGGTTTAATTATTCATCAAGACAGTTGTTCATCACTTAAGATCCTGTGTTTCTTGGCATTTTACAGAAAACACATAGAGTGCATTAAAGGATATATCTTTCTTTTTTTTCTCAACTAGGACTGTGCAGAATTAAACCCAGATACTAAAAAGTCATGGAGAAAGATCTTGCCCTGATGAGTGTTCATAAAGAGCAGTTACTAAGCTATGCTGGTTCCTGGGATGCAAACACCTTAGCATGTGGCCTCATCTGTGGGAACTGCATGGGTCAGTGAACACTTCTCAGATGTCTTTTGCTAGTATCTCAGATAACCTCACAGTGGAAAACCCTGTCATCAGTTAACAGTTTTTCTCAGCCGGGGATGCTGCATGATTTCACACTTTCAACTTGCTATTGAATCAGGTTGTACACAAAACATTAATCTAGACATTGATGTGCTGTGAGTAAATCCCTGCATTGCTGGATGTCCCAGTAGTTTTGGGGCTTGACAGGGCTCCTGGCTTTCTCATCAGGCTGCTTCTCAGCACTTAGTGTTGTTGTCTGTGGAGCTGCTCTTGAAGTGCCACATCAAAAGGATTTTGGAGAGAATAGGCAATATTGCAATATGATCAAGGTAAGCCACAAAGGCCAAGTGCACAAATACGTGTTATTAACAGAATAGGTTCTAAAGTCTCTAGAGTACCAAACCCTCTTTGGCCAACCACTCCTTTTTTAGTGCATGGATTTTTGATGTGATAAATCCTGACAGCTCTCGCAGAGCCATTATAGCCTTGTACAAAATCAAATGCTTCTATTGCAAAGACTCATGGCATCAAAAGACTTCTGTAAACTTTCTATTAAATATGGTTGTGGGACATGAAGTTTAAAAACATGACATTTCCTTTGAAACTACTTTAGTGCATACAAGCCACTGTCCTAAATGTGATTACACAGCCAAGATATCTTTCCCCTTAACAGTGCAGTCTGCATACTATGAAAATATCAGTTGGTACTTAGAGCTAGTCTTTCCAAAGTCTCTTTCAATTTTGAAGCTTTTAGGATGCTTTAGCATGTGTTATACCTGTTTACAGTTAAGAAAGCTGAGGTACAAACTGAATGCTTTGACTGAGATCACAATATATCAGTGGTAAATCTAGGACAAGAGTAACGGGGTTAAAACCTGTTGTTTCATAGCTCACAATGCGCATTCTCTGTTGCTGGGTCTCGAGGTTAGAGTTCAGCAAATAGTTCCATTCAGAGATGCAGGACTACAGAAACAGCATGTAAACCTAATATGCATTTCCACTATTCTGATCTGATTCTGTACTGATGTCAAGCCACATTGCCTGTTTACTTTTTTGGGGGGAAGGAAGCTGGGGGACTCTCCAGTAAAATGTTGAGGTCAGTCAAGAGAGACTTGCTTGAGACTGTTTGGAAATAGGAAAAGAGAAAAGTTGAAACAACTAATCCTTTTGTGTAGCATTGCAAATAGAGCCCTCATGAGCTGAGAAAGGCTTGTGCGAATGGGGGAAGGGAGGAGAGCAGGATTTCACAAAGCAGCTAGTGCAGCAGTGTTTCAGCAGATGATGGTTTCAGCTTCTACTACTTACTGAAGTGCTGTTTCACTAGCACCATAAAACAAAACACCTGCAACCTAGGTGTGCCCATCTGTGTTGTCCCTGCTCCATTTGCACTGTTGTTTCTACCACATGGCAGCTGCTTGTAGCGCAGCCCGTGGCAGGGGCTGTATTTATTAGAAAGAATCAATCTCCTACAATTATAAAAAGCTTGATTCCATGCTTCCCCCCACCGTTTTTGTTTGTTTGTTTTTTTGTTTGTTTTGTTTTTGTTTTTTTCCCTGAGATCTTTTACTTACTCTTCAATATTAGTCACTGGTTTTGGCAAACTTGGACGTGGTTTTTGTACTGCACAGCTTGCTCATCAAGCTGCACAGAGTTCATTAGAGTGCATGTAGCAGTTACAGAGTCCAGCAGACCTGGAATGGGACACAGGGAGTCTCATAGTGTGGCAAACTGAAAGCATGGATAAGGTTCCAGCTGGCCTGTTGCTGCTGCTAAAGGCAATTTACAGCAGCTGAAAAGCTGTTCTCTGCTCTTCTGCTTGTGTGAAGAAATTGAGATATTTCTGTTGTGTTTTGCATACCTGGCAGTTTGTGTGTTCAGCACAGAGTGCTGCTGTGTTACTGCTATGTTCAGATACACAGGTTTGCAGCAATAAATAGCCTTGTCCACATATAACCCTTGATGGTCACTTTCTGCCTGAGATAAGTGCTATGCATGAGAATGGGAGCTGTCACTCTCTGGATTTCCTGGTCTTTGTGTAATTAAATTATTGAGCATGATATTGTATTAGCAGTGGCAGGCGGGCATAGCCCTGAATGCATAAGGATCTCTGGTCAGGTCACTGCGGACTGTAGAGTCTGGGTCTTTAGGATACTTACCCCATCAGGGTGCAGATTAGCTGGAGGTACAGTAAAGAACTGAGATTAGTAGTTTGAGATCATATCACAGAGCTGGTGGCTGAAAAGGCCACCTGTTCTTAATGCATCCCCAAAGGGTTACGCTTTCATAATTTAATTTAAATATTTCCTTGTTTAAAATTAATGTCTTCTCTAGATTACTTTCCAGCTTTTACATCAGACTTTAGAATACCATGAGGGGGTTGTTGGGGTTTTTTTCCTGTTAGAAGAGTGGTTTCATGCGCACACCACAGGACCAGGATACAAGCAGGGATGGGTAGGTGTGTGCTGTCTATACATGCTACACTACCCAGCTTTACAGCAGCCCCACTATCCCCTGGGGGAACGTTTAGCAGTAGCTTTGTCAGCTGCCAGTTTAGGCGTACTTGTAAGCCCAGGACTGTTTCAGCAGAGTTTGTGTAATTCTTGCAAAGCTCCAGAAGTCACAGTTTTGGGATATTAACTTGCAAATGACTTTTTACCAGAAACCATTACTTCTAACCAGTGTGATACAAAATGAGAAAAATCCCTCTTTCCAAAAGACTTCCTGAAAACTCATCTAAAAGATTGCGTGTTGCAGAAGAGTTTTATTCCCTGTTCCAAGATTATCAGACATGCTGAACTCCAGGCTAATTTCTGTTCTTCACGTCAACTGCTTTTTAGCTATAATATTCTTTAGAGTCTGACATGAAAGGTGGGTTTCTGCTTTATGGAGTGTATGTAATGTGTAAAGGCACAGACGCAGTAGGCATGTGGCTATTAAAAAAACCCCAAATATATGCAGAACATTCGTTTGGCTATGTTTGAATGTTATATACAATAGTTTTCCCAGTGCATTTTATCCTGAAGAGGCTTTCCTACATCATCCTGTTTACTGTTTTGATTTGGAAGGAATAGAAACATCAATGTGCCTTCTAATTTCCTCTGCTCTGGTTTTGTTTAATATAATTAGCTTACTAAGCAGTAAGAGACAGTCAAGGTCATTAGCAGCAGCTCCATGCTTTGTCTTGACATTGTAGCTACACACTTTTGCTTCAAACATCTTAAAAATACAGTTAATTTTTAAAGCATAGTGACTATAGGAACACATTCCAAATTGTGTTTCTTTTCCTTGTTTCTGCATTGTGCTCTTTTTGAGTACAGAGAGGCTCAGGTGGCAAGATACTATTTTCTCAGAAACGAGTGATTCTGTTCTTTGTGCATAGAAAGTACAGGGTATGTTTTAAAGAGAGCTCAGAAGAATGGGAGTGCTGGGCTTCAACTGCTAGAGCCTCACTGAATGAGGTGAATGAATAATTAGGTAATAGCAATATATGAGAAGCACCTGGAAATGAACACCTGTGTGATTTGACCCTCTGTTGTGTCAAAAAGAATTTGTCAAACAAGGGTAAGATTAGTTTGCCATTTATATGAAAGTAAACACCACTGTGTCCAGTCTTAGCTACACAGTGATTTTATCACAAGAGTAAGCGGGTTTTCTCTACCTCATTTCCCTCAGTGGTCCCTGCAACTGTGCCCAACTTTTTGGGGAAAGGATTTTGTTTCTAAACTCTTTTTCTACATATACTTCTCATTGCTTTTCCTTTCACAAGCAAAGAGTACCTTAAAGATTAGAGAAAACGTACCAGTTAGGGCTTGTCAAATACCTCTTCCCTTCTGTCAGATGTTTTATGAACTGAGCAATCTACATAACTGAGTTAATTTTCATTATAAACACAGCAGTTGTGTTTATCTGGGAAATACTGTGGTTCAAAATGACTCATGTATACCTTGCAGAACTGTTCCACAATAAATTTTTTTTTGCATAAAAGATAAATCCTAAAGGCAAGGGTTTTTTTCAGCTCCACTTCAGTATCTGGCTAGAATTTCAGACAGATTGTCTATTTCAAAATCAAAACAAACCATTTGAGACCTCTACATTTTTAGGATACTTCTTTCTTGATAACAACCACCTTGTAGTGGAGTCTCTGCACTCTTTGGCATCATCTGTGCTGTGTAAGGTAGAAGTTAACACTTTGAAGTAGATTTAGTTCTTTTTCTTTTTCAAACCAAATAAAAGTAGAAACATTTGCATCTTTGATCTGTATTACAGAAATTTTCTGAAAAATGCCATATTTGTGTAGTTAGACTGAGACATTCCTTGGCATTGTGTATTAGGGGACAAAAGGATATAGTATACGCCTTTTCTTATTTTTAATAGCGCTGTCTGTATGCTGTAGAAGAGAAAATGCCTACTTGTTTCTTTTATAGAACCGAAGGGCAAGGACACTATGCAATTCCTCAGAAAAATGGTTTTATTCTGTATTATGAAAGCATGTGTTGCCTTACATTGAAAACTGTGGCAACTGTTTCTGATTTCCAGCTCTTATCTATGCAAAACACTGATTTTAAAAGTAATGGTCGTTTTGTACATGTTGGAAACAAAACCAGACTCTTAGTAACTCTCATCTTACTCTTTTTTCCCCACCTACGACAAATATAGCACAGATTTGCAGCACTGTTTTACTGATTGATAAAAGCAAGTGTTTTCCTAGGAATTGTATCCTTTCCTGTCCTTGCAGCTGCTGTCCTTGTTCTTTAATCTCTTTTGACAAATTAAAGTAACACTTCAGCTTCATTAGACAAATGACATAATTTGCAAAGCTCCAGAGCTGGAACCACTTGCGACTGTGCTGAACTTCTGCAGTACCTTTCACATAGAACAAGGTCAGGGCTAGCATTTCTGGAAGAGATTTAACATGATGCTTTTGAAGGCTTTTCCGAAAACGGTGGTTGGAATCTCCCTAAGAATAGCAATGTGAATGAGGAAGAGGCAAACTGGAAGTATGTTAGTAGGTGCTCATACATATGTTTACTTAGCTATTTGTTAAGCAAAGGAAATTAATAATGAGTGATTCAGAAAGAGAGCAGAAAGATGTAATTTGTGTAAAGAATAAATGCAAAAAATAGTGTCATAAAAATCTTAAGGTCCTTTTAATGTTGCATCTTTGTCTTGTAAAAGCTCAGATGAGCACTGCTGTTGTGAAGGAACTGCTGATGAAGCTCAAGGGCTGTGTTGCATGGTGGGAGGAGAGGGCTATTCTCTGCTCTTGGTATGGGCAGAGCCTGGTTGATCTCTGCTGAGCTGCCTTAAGCACTAGAACTGCAGCCCTTCCTTCTGCAGATGTAGTCAAGATGTTAGTGAATCTCTTGTAAGGAAAAGGATAGGCATGACTGATGAGGAACATCTTCCTAATGCATGCTGTATGCACCAGTTGATGTGAGCTCCTTCTTCATAATGTGGACTCTTGCAATGCCTTCTTGCTATTATGGTTAATTTTCCCCTGTGACCTATGTAGGGAGACATAACTGAGATTTTTCCCTCTGTCGTACATCTTTTTTATTAGAACAGTTTTCATGGTTTAACTTTTTTCCATCAAAAATACGTACTTTACTGGAGCACCTGGATAAAACTGATTTTCAGGCTCCTCAGACATCCTCTAATTTTATTCCATCAGTAGCAAGAGGAAGTATTCTCTTTTTCTTCTTCACAGATTTGCAGAATGCAGGTATCCGGCAGATATATGATAATGAGTTTCAGGAGTCCGACTCCAACATTGCTGATAGTTTGGTACAATTAAGTCGGGTCTAATCTTAAAATAGCCCTAAATCCTAAGTAAATATAGCATTAGGGTTGCAATGAGTAATTCCTGTTTTTCAAAAACAGTAATTGAATGCACAAATATTAAAGGCAAACCACATGGGGGCCCAGTACATAAGATTTCTAATCTACTTAACAGGATCATTTTATATGGCTAGATTCAATTAAAAAGATAAATACATTCAGTTTTCTCGGTGGTGAACCTGTACATACTTTGTATTCAATCTGACTCATAGGATGCAATTTTAAGCATTCATTTGTGGCAGTGATTTGAATATTTTTTTAACCCTCCCAAAAATTAATTTATTGCATTAATACTGGCTCTGGAAGATCTGACAAATCTTGCTGAGACAGTTTGACATTCCTCTCTCTAGGTGTCTGCCCTCCTTTTTTCCTTCCGTTCTCTGGTAGGGCAAGAAGGGTAATGTGTACGCCTGTATCCCTTCCCTAGTCCCGAGGCTGCTGCGCTGCCTGAAGCTGCCAGTGAAGGGCTGGGAAGGTAGTTCAGCAATGTCCATCTTAAAAAGCAGCTGCTGCCAGGCTCTCCGGAGCTCATCTATCAATGTCCAGACATTCAAAGGGAACTATTTGCTTGTAATGATCTGACTCTAAAAGTGGCACTTTGGTTAGATTTTAGTAAGGGACATGGTCAGAAGATCCCCAAAATCTCTCACACAGAATTAGACTTAGGTTGTTTTTCTGATCTATGTTGATGCTCTGCCCTAAGCTGGAAACCTGTTCACAAAGTTTTCATATGATTACCTATTCAGCTATAATGTATTAGTAGAGTAAGACTATATTATTAAGTCATCCAGAACTGCAAATACTAGGGCACTGAGGAACTATTTAACATAATGGTATTAGTAGACTGTATCTTTGTCTGGACTGCTTATGAGGATTGGATCAAGCAATACTGTATTGCTAAAGCCAGAAGGTACATGATTGAGCAAAATTTCCTAAGGTGATTGTAACTAATGCAAGAAACTAGCCATATACTCTGGTTTATTACCTTATTTTCTATCAGCATAGAAAAAACGATCAGAAAAGCTTGCTATAAATCTCTGTTCAAATTTTGTGCATGGTTTATAAAGATCATTGTGCCCAAGGCTCCTTATTTTCCACTTAATCAACTACTACTTCCATGGCCCAGTTGCATTTCAGCAAACATCCTTTCAGTGTAACGTGACACACCCAGTGAATTTGCACAATGCCTGCTTGAAGGAAGCCCTGATCCTTTTACATCTGAGGACAATGATTCAAGTGTTTAAAATTATCTGAATGTTCTGCATATCAATTCAGCATTGTTGTCATGCCTGGGTCTTTCTAAATGTGAAATTAGTAGATTTAGGACCCAGAGCTCCCCTGGAGTGTCCCCATAGATAGATTGTAGGTCACAATAACATGAGACAACCTAATTACCATAGCCATTCAAGGGAGTGAATGCACAGTAGGCACTGGATTATGAATGCTCAGATCCAAGGAATCCATTCCCTAAATGGTTGCTGCTGGGTCCTTGCAGGCATGTAGGGTTTCTTATCTGTTTAGTCGCAAATTTGTTCTACAGCCATTGTGACAATATTATGCTTAAAAATATCCACAAAGCTTTGAAAGATTCATCAGCAAATACAAAGTGTATTTATGCAAATGCCTAATGCCTTTTTTCTCTCTTCATGCTGAAACTTGGAGGGGGGAGGGGAGCTGTTGATTTGGATTGTCATGCTTATGACTCCTGGTGTCCCTTTTACATTTATTTTTGGTTTTCCATATGATATTGCAGATGTGGGGATTGTCTCAGTCAGAGGCCCAGGAAAACCTGAGGAGCTCATTTTAATTGTGTAGCTGAAGATTTTTGTTTGTTTGCTTGTTTCTAGTAATAGTAGTAACGACAATGCTGTCTCCATTGCTAAGAAAACTGAGGTCCTTCTTCTAAAACGGTACCCAGATTCATCTGGAAAACTGGAGTTCAATGTAGTTCCTCTCTAGAAATGTTGCAGTATTTCGTGTTTATGGTCTACATCACTTGTTTCTAAAACTGGGCATAGCAACCATCTTACTCTCCAAATGTTGCAGTGCTCATTTTCCTCTTTATTTTAAGGTTTAAAAAATTAAGCACTCATGAGCAGATTCTGCATGGCAGTGCCCATGTCAGCTGATCCATATCCTTTCTCCAATACAGTCCAGTCTTCACTCTTCCCTTAACATGAGCTTGCATGTCAGCACTTGCATCTCAGCTTCAGAATCAATTTAGCTTCTGTCATCTGGGAAGGGGTTTAAGTGGAAGGAAAAGAAAGCAGGGTCTGTGTGTCACTGTATTGTATGTGTACCACTAGAAAATCTTTTCCCATACAGATGATGCCCTAATGAGTCAAAGTGTAAGTCTCCACTCACACTTGCCTCCCATAGTTCCCGGGACTGAGCTGTGCAGAACTGGCAGTAAACTCTTTATGGAAAACTTGGTAGTTGCAGAAATGACTGAGACAAGAAGATGGAAATGCTGTGTTTGTTCTGCCATGTCCCTCTTTGCCCCTTTCAAACACTATGCTGAAATGGTTGGTTGTAACGGTTGTAAACAGGGGTTGGTATAAACATCTGCATTTCCCTGTGTTATAAATAGCAACAGCCCTGAAGGACAGAGGTTCATTCCAAATAGCCACAGTTCTGGGTTGTGCCTGCGTTCATTTCTGCAGCAGGGCAGGGGCAGCCTACCTGCAGTTACCAAATAGAAACTCTTTCCACTTTGTATTTTAGTGCACAGTTTAGGCGCAAGAAGTTAAGGCCAGGAGTTAAATGTATTGGGAGTGCCATACTTCTGCTATGTCCCTAAATACTTTCAATGGCAAAGCTTAGAAAATCTTAAAGGATGGCTTGCACCCAACTCTAAAGAGGAATTGATCTAAAAGAATTATCTGTGGATTGTTTGGTGGTTTGTTTTTGTTTTGTTTTCAAGAATCTACTCTTCAAGCAGTGAAAAGATTCTTTTCAATATATTTTTTTTAATGTGATTTATTAGTAGTATTTGAACTTCTGGTATTAATCTTAATTTTGGTGAGGACAGAGTCATGATTTTGCTACAATAAGAATTTATTTGCATAAGAATACAGCCCACAGGTATGTTATACTATCTCTACACTGTTATTATATATTCAATATATACAGGTGCTTAAATAGGCAGACAGGTAAAAAGTACATTTTACAAACTACCTGAGTATTTGGGCATCTAACTTTGATTTTAAGTTTAGCTTGTTTTCCATGGTAATTAAGCTCTTTCCCTATTTCAGTCCCAAAGAAAATCTCCGAAGAACTTATCTGCCTATTTAGACACATAAGGATCCTTGAAAATACCATTTTTTCTAACAACTCATCTTCACAAGGAAGTGGAGCTGTTGCTGATGATATGTTTAATTATGAGTCTCCTTGAACTGATTTTTAAATGGAGATTCACAGGTTGTGGCAAGAGTACTACAAATACTTTTGTTCCATTACAAAAGGTTTTCCATGCCAACTACACTTAATGTTACACATCTGAGGGATAAAAATCCCAATCCCTCAAACTAGGTTCTAAAATAATAATAATAATAATAATAATTCAGAACTTCAAGAGGGATTTCGTTATTTTGGAGGCCTCTGAGCTACGGTAACTGCATCTGGCTGACAAGGAAGGGAGATTATCCGGGGCAGGAAATGGAGTAGGAATACTTTCATCCTGAAGTCACCACTTTAGGTCCTGCCCAGGGCAGGTGGTGATGCTCCCCATCAGCTGGTAAGGGCCTGATCTGGGTTTCTGTGGGCTCTGCAAAAGGAGAGGGGCCACCTCCTGCTCAGCCGCAGCCCTTGGGACAAAGCTCTCATTATTTGATGGAGATTTAATGGTGCGTTATGAAATGAAAGTCACAGAGGCCTCCATGGTTATAGTCTTTGCTTTCACTGCGTATTAACCATGGGGTGAGTAATTGAATGCTCATCCATGTGTGACTGTCTGCACTGGCGCAAGCTCATTACCAGTATTAGTGTGCTGAAGTCATCCTAGCCTCCATAACAGTGCTGTATGTGGCTACCACAAGAAGTGCTGCTGTCTTTATCCTTGTTCCAATGTACTGGGCAGCAGTTCCTGGTAGCTGCTGTAAAATCTCAATTTATAGAATTACTACAATTCTTTTCTGTGCTATTAAAGCTGTGTGCTTGAATCCAAACTGCCAATGGATTTGCATGCTTGCATGGCCAAGTGGCTGCCTGCTGGTCAGATGCTGTGGCTCTTCATTTTATTATAGCATGAGGGATGGATGCAGCTTGGTAAACATTGCATACAGTGAGACGATAGAGAGAGAGCAGAGGAATAAAAAGCAGAATGGTTCAGGTGAAATCTCAGGTCTGTGGAAGACCTGCACCTGGGGGCTTCATGGTGTTTCATGACATCAGTAGGTACCTGGTTATTCCATTTCTGCTGCGTTTTCTTCAGGGTTTTCCCTCAAGCCACATGGTAGTAGCAAAGGTGAGTGAAGGGGTGAGCACACCTGGTATCACTGTGAAAACCAGTATCAAGGACAAAATAAAGATGTGGTAACGTGTAGGACTGCCATGGGGGGAGGCAGCCTCTCTCACCTCTGTGAGGATAGGTTGTGCAGAAGGTGCCTTTGAGAACGGAGGAAAACTTTCACTGACATTTTCCATCATGTCCTTTATCTCTACAAAACTAGTCCTATCTGCTAATGCACCATACTGGGAGATCAATGGTTTCTGAGAACAGATCAGCTGACCCACTTCTCTGTGCCATTTCTTGAATGTCCCCATTTTGTCACCCCTTGATACCACATTGGAGATCCCACAACAGGGTTCCTGCATCACAAGCTTCCTGTCAGTGGCATTTGTGTCCTTGTGGCCTAAGCCTCTCCTTAAAGAGGCTCTGTGGCTCTCCTGGGAGGACCCATAAGCATATCCTGCTAAATGCAGTGGGGGGAGGAGGGAGTGACCTCACAGTTGGAACATGAATTGGAAATTCAAGACATGTCCCCTTCTGCTGTCCAGGGCAGTGCTGGGAAGTGGATTAATCTGCATCAGAGGTGAATGAGAGGATGGAGAAGATAGAGAAGATAGACCAAGTCCTTTTCACCTTTACATCTTTATTTAGAGAGGAAAACAAATGTTAGCAACTATTTCAGACAGTTTTTAGGGGTAAATGACAAAGCATTTTGGTATGCAGGAAACAACTGTTTCCCCTGTAGAGCTTTTTGGGCACTTGAAACAAGGCTACTCCAAACCACTAAAGAGTATAACAACTACAAAGACTGATTATTCACCCTGTAAAGCTTTTAAAGAGTTTCTTTTGTACCAGGTGGAATCATGATTCTTCTATATGCTAGTAATACCATTGTGTTTAGTTTGCAAAAGTTTACTTCCATGTGGCAGTGGACTTTTATAAAGGCACTGGGGTTTTATAAAATTCCTGTCAGATACCAGGACATAATATGTGGAATATTTCATGTAATCCAGTCACCAATATATCTGAGAAAATGGCAAAATAATAAACAATTTTTTTTTTGCAGCTTCCTGAGGAGGCTTGAAACTCTGCTTGTGCTGCAGAAAACACAGAGATGTCACTGGTTTCCAGAGTGGTGTTTTTCTGTTTTGCAAGCAATAGAGCCTTTTCTCCTAAATCCTTACGATGTTGAGGGGCTTGGTTATTTGTCTGTTGGTTTACAAGGACCTGTGCCTTAGCTGCATGTTTAGTGCTTATCTAATATGGTGTTTGTGGTTATGTGCATGTTATCGCAGCCTGACTGCTATGTCCAGCAAACCTTTCCTGACCTTGGAGGTGGTCCATGCAAACTCAGGGAGGAGGTCTGTTGTCTTGTGCTTTGTAAGTCAACAGGTCAGGGACTTTATAATGCAGAAAGGGGGATCAGCAAGTATCAAATATGAAGATATACTTATTGAGTAGGACTGGAGGACAGACAGATGCAAAAACCTAAGGGGTTTGTTAGTGGGTAAGGGACTGCTGTACAAGTGCAATTCCTTTCACATGTTACATGATGGCTTGAACAACAACAAAATTCACTTTGTTAAATCCTCAAACCACTTAATCCCATGTCTTGCTGTGGCTGTAACATGGCTAAATCAGCAGGAATTGTATACCTGGATGGGGGAGCCCCAGTACTGGAACTGGGGGTTGGATGGACAGCCAGAAATAGACACACTGGGAGGCTGAGTGAGGTCTTTTAAAGAAGATGAAGCAGGGGTATTTGGTTTGACTGCTGTATTTATTAATAGCTGGCTGGTGCTGTGCAGTGCAGTTTGCCTGCACATCCCAGGGCCGGCAGGGATTGCCTGCATGCCTTTCCCAGCTGTCGGTGTGGCAGCTGTGGGGTCCTGGCCGTAGTGCACGATTCCTGCAGGTTTCCCCTTCCCAGCTGGTGTAGCTGGGGGTGTATGTGTCAGAGAGGAGCAGTTCCTCTGGCACAGGCAGGGCCCCAGCAATGGGAAGGGAGAACTGAGAAACAGCAGCTCTTAACTGGCTTTGATTTTTCGGGCATCAAAGCTTTTCAGTCTTGTCTGCATTGCTGTCCTTTTCCCTTACCCGCTGCTCCCCCCCCCCCCCCCCCCCCCTCTCTCCCCCCCACCCCCACCCCCCCCCCCCCCCCCCCCCCCCCCCCCCCCCCCCCCCCCCCCCCCCCCCCCCCCCCCCCCCCCCCCCCCCCCCCCCCNCCCCGCCCCTCCCTACTTCTCAGACCATGATGAACCCGTTCCTGTCCCACTGCCCTCCTCCTGCCTCCCAGTACTCACGGCTATGTAGTGAACAGCCGCAGTGCTGACAGCCCTGGAGTGCCCCATGTCTTGTGCTGCAGTAGAGCAGACCACCAAGCATTTTGTTTTCACACACATTACTCTTGTTCTGGAGGGAAGGCATGCATTGGGCACTCTCACCCAAAGGCACAAGGTGGGAAAGGCCAGCAACATGCTCTTGGTACATGGTGCTGGGGTGAGTGCTGAGAGAAGTGTGGTGCTACCTGAGGAGCACAGTTATCCAGGGGACTTCTGTACCTGCAGCAATGTGGACCTGGTCCCCACTCTCCTCCCTGCAGGGCATAGCCTGCTCAGGGGCAAGAGGTGTCAAGCATCTGGAGAAGGTCCCCAGCCTGTCTGTCACCCTAGAGTGGCCCGATAAGGAGGAAATCTTCAATTACACTAGTGAAAGAAGTGGAAAAACCTCTCAGTATCCACAAAAGTGAAAGAGGGGAAAAGCAAGAGCTGGTGGTCCCCTTTGGGAAGGGGTGTTTGTGTGGGAGGATGTAGAGCAGCTGCGGGAAAGAAGTTTCCCATGTGAGATGGGGCATGGATTGCTCGAGGCTGTAAATAGGAGGTTGAAAACAACTGAAAACCTTGTTGTCTTCTGAGAAAAAGACAGTGTGGGAGCCTCCCACTGCCTGCAATTAGGGGGTGATGGCTATAAATGGATGCTGACTAAGAAGTGCAGAAAAGGAGGAGCGGCTGCAAGTTATCTCCCCTCTCTCTTCTCCACTGTGTGGGTGTCATAACTTGTGTTTTCACCCATCCTGTTTAATTTATTTCACAGGCTTTCTTAGCCAAGTCTGGAGAGCATTCCTTTTTCAAGCATACTTATCCAGAGAAGGTCTGAGGTGGTCTCTGCTTGTTGTTCATAGACTGACTGGTGGGCTGTTGACATGTTTTGTTTAACTTGCATTTGTGGTTTTCAGTGTTTTAAATATTCAGAGTCTAAGAATAAACAGAACGGAAATTAGCTCCAGTGCATTAAAATTAGCTCAGGGTGGGGGGATATATAATTTAAACAAATTTTGAGCCAGCAAATACCTAAAACTTCCTGGGAAGTCCCTGTGCTGTGAGCAGAGGTCTCGGCCTGCCACTTGGATACTGCTGAGATTAGAATGCAGAAGAAGATTAAAATGTTTAAAATTATTAAAATACTCCAGACTTTTGCTGTATGTCCTACGGACAATTTTAAAAAGCCTTTTCATGCTACTACTTGAGCCACTCAGTAACAAAGTACCTGCTTGCTATCTCAGGAATGGCACAGTCCTGCTTCTTTGCTAGTGATGATCTTGGTTGTATGCTTTCAGCCAAAATTTTTGTGTACTCCATACCATTGTTGAGGCCAGATAAGAAATCATCCAATTCAACCTCAGGAATTGCAGGAAATAAGTGATTAAACATAAATCTGAAGTGTTCTGTTGAAAATCTTGAAAAGGGTTTTAGGTCTGGGATCATGGGCACCTCCTGGTATATACGGTTGAGATCTGAGGGCTGTGACAAACTCCAATAACTAATTTCAGTTTACTTTTCCTTACTTTTCTAGCACGGAATAGGTATGTTCTCAGACAATACTGTAGCATAGCAACTTCTCATTCAAACTGAAAATTACAGGGGAAGTGGTTTGAAAATTGTGCCGTAATTGATTTCTTTTCCAAGTCAGCCTTAGAGCTCTCCTTTTCAAATTGCGCTTCAGTGAGATTTCCTTTAGCTTTGCTCTTCTCTACATTTCATTTACTCAGTTTCTTTCTAAATTAGATCACTGAGATGCCATATCCATCACAAGAGTACTGCACATTCTTCACACATTTTCATTCAAAACCTGCCACTATTTCTTCTAAGGAGATAGGGGTGAATTCATAATAATACTGAAACAAATCTTTCTTTCTATTCATTCTTTTTATACATTACATGATGGCTTAGAAATGAGATGCATCACGACCGTTTGTTCATTTCTGCTCTGCAAATGAAATTCAAAGCTTACAGAAGTACCTAGAAGCTAGCATCACAAGACAGAAATATTGTAGAACTACAGCTGTATGTATCACCCTGAAATTGGGTCCTTGGTTTTATCCTTTTGTGTAGACCTATCCAAGGTTAAATAGAAGATGAAAGCAATATTAGGTTATACATAAAGATGGCAAAACTTGCCAAGTCCTTGCAACTACCACCTAAAAAGCTGAATTATCAGAATAGTGAAGAGGGAAGGAGGCCAAGATGCAGAAGAAAACATATCCTCCCAGAAAGGACAGTACTGTGGAAGCAAAACTGTCTCTAAGTTTTAATATGGCCATAAACAAAGCACTGTATGTCAAATGCATTAGAAAAAAAGAGACTACTGCTGCTTGCTAGAAAACAAAATGGGCTGTGTTTCTCTTTTGACTAAGTTGTGTACCTGTGGCTCATGATAGGGCACATTATTTGGGGAAGCAAAAAAATCTTTCTCAGTGTGTTGCAGTCTTTGCTGGAAGAAGGCTGGAGCAGAGGGGGATGGCCTCTATGGTTCCATCAGCATCACCAAGAAGGTGACCCAAAAGCCTCTACTTGCTGTATCTCCTAGTTGAAGTGTTGCAGTGTTTAATGCATGTTATGGTACATTTGCATCAGAGGTGCTAGGCTGGGCACTGGGTACAACTATCTTAGTTCCTATCTAGTCTCTATTTCACCACCCCTGCTGAGGGGGAGGGTGTTCTACAGTATTTGGGCTAGTGAGAATGCTGAATGGACAAATTCACTGCTCTTGATCCAACCTGGATATCCCAGCACAATCCTGCAGTGGGCAGGGGAGACATATTTGTGTAGGTCAATGTCAACCACCATTTGTCATTGAAATATGCAACTGAAGTTGATCCAGTATGACTAAAATTTTATCGTAGCTTAACACTAGACTTATTTTTATCATTGCTAAATAATGGTCATATATTGATCTGATTCATACAGGCTAAAATAAGTTTGAATTAACATTCTGATTATTTCAGTAATTTTGTATTTTTAAGAGGTTGGTAGAGTTTGTTTTAAGTAATTGTTGGTTGACCTTCCATGGTGGATTCAAGAGTGGATTCCAGGTGAGAAATCATGCCTTCTATGGAAAGCTAACTCAAGGAAATAGAAAGCTTCAGGTTTTGACTTCCAAACCTTTGATAAAAAACTTCATATAATTTTAAACATTTTGTTTCAGAAATAACTTGTAAGACTCCCAGGAGTGTTTTACGTTTGGACAGTTACAGCCTAAAAGGCAGAAATAGAAACAAACACGAACTTAACAAATTGCAGGAATTGCTCATGTGCAGGCTGATCACAGCCAATGACTTTCAAGATAAAGCTTTAACATATGTTAGAAAAAGACACTGTTATCACTTCAGAAATCACTTTTAAGGCATTGTTCATTACAACTGAATGCCTGAAACAAAGAACCTAATTTCTTATTTTTCTTGCACATATAAAAGCTGAAATCATATATAGTCCTAACTCATAGCAATCAAAGTAGTGTGCCACTTTATACTTTGCAATTCAGTTTTATGACACTTGAAAACTTTGTTCTAATTTGAGCCTTGCAGAATTCTAAAAAGGCTTTATTTGTTACAGCTGTCATTCCAGCTGCAGGTGACATCACGGCCCCTCAGACTAAGAGCAAGGATGAAATGTGATTTCTGAAAAGGTTGTTACTTTACAGTAGCATTCAAGGTGTTCAGAGTATTTCTGTGTATCCAGGATAGAAAAGGTAGGAAACAACAAACCAAGAACACTCAGACAGCAGAAGTAGGATCAACTTAGGCAGAAGGATGAACTGAATTCTGATCAAGGGTTTGTTCCATAATGGATATGCATAGGAAGCTCTTGAAATCCTAAAATACTGTGCCATCACTAGGTTAGCATTTGAGGGAGTTTCATTGTAATATTTGCAATGACAGTCACTATAAAAACTTCTACACTACATTTTCAGAAACATATCTGCAGGTGCGACTGTGCAGTGGAGAACTGGGGCCTTAGGTGATAAGCATATATGGGTCCTGCATTCTCCTTCTCAGAAAAAGAGTCTGCATAGTTCAAATATCAAATGTCCTGTGTGCTGCTCTGTTCGGAGGAGGTCATTCTGAGCTTCACTTGTGTCTAAAAAGTAATGATGGATATTAAGAAAATAAAGATAACTGTACATATGTGGGTGGGTGAAAGAAGGATAGTGGCATAAACCAAAGTCCCAACTAAAAAAGGCTTTAAAGCCCTAATTCCTGGTTTCATGCTCATCACCCTCATCACAGTGTGCCACAGTTGCAGAGTGGCAGTTACACAAGAACCACAAAAGGGGACAACAGAGTGGCAGTGTTGTGCTGGCTGAGGGGTCCACATGTGGTGACTCTGAGCACCCGCTTTGTATGGTTTCCCACCAGATGTGTTTTAGGAAAGCAGGGTAGGGGGGGAGAGGAGATGCAACCGTATGTTTTCTGTGTTAATGTGTGTCCCACTCAAAAGCTAAAACAGATGCTGGACAGGAGCTGAATTTGCATCCAGATCATTCAGCTTGTCAAACTGTTTTTCTGAAAAGGGCATTTTGGGCTGTGTTTTCCAGAAGCCAAGCATTGTCATGCATCCACAGGCCTTGTCTGGGAGCTCTGCAGATATCATTTGGAACATATTTGTTTTAAATAAGAAAGTGAGTAAATTCCTATATTTAGCAGCTGATTAGGCCGTCTGTTTTCCATGTATTTATTCATATGCCTGATTATATTCCAGTGATTACTTCCTTCACAATTATTGGAAATATTAATGTAATAAAGTTAGCATATGTGCTTCTTCAAGAGTAAGCCTTAAATCATAGAATAGTTAGGGTTGGAAAGGACCTTAAGATCATCTAGTTCCAACCCCCCTGGTCACTAAATTGTTCACTTCTCTTCCCAACTGTTCCCTCATTATTCAATCTGAATAATATGAATGAGTAGAAAAAAAGTAGTCAAGACAGCAATAATCATACCAGTTACTGCTTTATAGAGGAGGAAAAGGAAAGGAGGCAGGGAGAGACAAGGATGGAAAATTAGCTGCTGATCAAAAAATGTATAACCGTAGTGCTGTCACTGCCAGTGTTTCTTTCCAAATGTGCCTTTTCTGACTTCAGCGAATGCAGATCTTGAAACAGGTTTTAGAAAAACAAGGTGGTTGTATTGTCCCATTAAAAAAAGAAAGGATATTTTTTTCTTTTTTGAAGCTCTAGAAAATGGCAATTTTCAGGAAAATAAATTATTTTCAGGCAATAGTGACAAAAACAGAGAAGTTTTTACAAGTACTTTCTGTTGCCTCTGTCCCAGCTCATCTTTTTTTTCGTTATTCCTCATTAGGATAAGCATCTTCTTGGTTTAGATGCACATTTATTTCCACTAGTAGTCTGTGGGGAAAATGCTCAGTTTTTCTACAGTTAAAAGCTAAATTTCTGAGCTACATATTTAAAAATAAAGTTATTTTATACCTCTGAACAATGAACTCCCATTCTACATGATGTATTTTTGAATGTTACAAAGTTTAAAAGGGTCAAATATGCAGCATGTAGAAAAGCCGTAAGTTGCTAGTAAGTGGAACTGTGGTGCTCAAAGTAGAGGTTCATTCTGTTGGATGCAGTTTCTGAATGTTATGGATTATGAGGATGCTGTATTGGATATTATGGAGTACAATGAGAAGCATCTTGACCAGAAAAGAACACAGTGGAACTTCAGTGGTTAAGTACCATCCATTCTGCTGCATGGGAAATACCTGCCTAGTCTGAGAAGCAGCATAGAGCCCTGTTTACTTATGTAGAGGTTAACAATCTGTGCTGAGAACCCCCTTCTGTTGTGATGACAAAGGCTGATCTATTGGAAGACTATTGCTCAACCAGGAGTCTGCAGTCAGTCATCTATGCAGTTTGTAAGTATAATAATATGGAACTGCCAAGAATTTTATAGCTCTGAGCGTGCATTCATACAAATAACACCCGAGGTTATGTCTCTCTGATGAAGGCATGTGGAGACAAGGCACACAAACATTTAGGTGTTGGCTTACTGTAGTCATGCAGCTTCTTCAACGCAAGAGACACATCTTTTCATGAAATATTTTAGAAGTGCTTTTCTTCTGAGGTGCTACACAAATAAGACAAAACCAAGTAAGTGCACAGGGGTAGCCCAAGTTCTCGTCATGAAACAGGAGATGAGAAGGCTGTAGAACTGAGCTATGGAAGCCATGGAGAATTCAGAAAACTGCTGTTGCTTGAAAATTGACTCATTTTTACTGATGTCATTGTTGGAAGATGAGCAGGATGCCAGGAAAGTGAAAGACATTTTCATGGATTCCTGCTTTCTAACAGGAGCTTGATGCTGCCAGTGGAGTTGTAACAATGACGCAGTTGCTACCAACTGTCTGCTTCAAAGGAGTAGGTGCATTTGGCATTATTTATGCTAGGGAGGCTTAAAGCCTGACTGGGAATTTGGAGTCTGAGGGAAGGAAGAGATATTTGTAACCTTCTGAAGGGCAGACATGGCTTCTGGGTTCATGATGGCTCTGCTTCAGTTCCTGAGGTCACAGCTTGATAAGACTGGGGATAAGGAACAGATTGCAGACTGATGTTCTTAGGCTCTGGTTTGGCAGTTACACATGTTCCAACAGAGCATAGCACATACTTATGAACATGAAAGTAAAGGTTCTCTCTCTCTGTGTTCATCCTGTTTGCTCAGTGCATCATCAGTTGATTCAGTATTTATATGGATTTACTGTTCTTGAGATTTGAAGGAGCGAATGTATGAAATTGCTAAACTCCCCCACAATTAAGTTTTGACTGTCATTTATCATCATGGTACCAGAGGAATAAAGGGGAGTATGTTTGAGAACAGTTTGAAATAGGGTGCTTGGGAGAATCATGGAAACTAATCTGAATTTTAAGCCAGGGACGTAATAGGAATTGTAATGAGAACAGTATTAGCAGGTACATGGAAAACATAGATTGCAAAGGAACAACATGCCTCTTGGAATTCTTTCAGCAGGCAACAAACCTGTAGATAAAAAGATGAGTCAGTTGTCACAACCTCCTTGAATTTTTCAAGTTGCTTTTTGGCCCTGAGCACTTAAACTGGTGTGCAATAAAGAGAAAATCCTTTTGTAGATTGAGCTGGCTGAAGACAAGGAAGCAAATGAGAGGAATATAAATTTTTCAGAGAGAGATCGCACAGGGATGCATGCTGTTTGCCGTGTTTAAAGACCTAAGAACGGATGTGAGTGTTAGGGAGGCAGTGCATGCTGCCTATATAAAATTATTTGTGGGTCAAAACTACAGCTGGCTCTAAAGAAAGGCTTCGCTATACAAACGACTGAGAAATAAAATAGCAAGGCTAAAGTCTAGTGTACAAAGCAATATGCTTGAGCTAAAAAATGAACTCAATTAATTTGTTCCATTCAGGATCTTGGTCTTGTCATGGCAAGTTCTCAGTCATCCCAGTGTTTAGTAGCAATCAAAATGGGAATTAGAAAATTAGCAATGGAATACCATGTGAAACAGTGAGTATAATTATGCTACTGATGTATGTCTTTGCTGCACCTTGAATGTTGTGTGGTGTTCTGACAACAGTCTTAAAAGGCATATAGTGAAATGATGGAAGTACAAAGAATGCCCAAAGTGTTTAGGAGCCATATAATGATTCTATTTGAGATATGAATTGAACAAGGAGTCTTCTGTGTGAAAACAGATGATTGGAGTGATTGGGTATGATAGGAGTTTATGAAATCATAAATAAGATGACTCAGGAATGTTGATCCACTTATGATCATATAATGCCATGGTCACACAGTGAAGTTATTGGGCAGGCAAGTTTGAAGCAGAAAATCCCTTTTCACACAGTGCACAGTTTCATTGCATATCTTGTTTTCACAGGTGCTGTAGAGGCCAACAACATAATTATGAATATAAATTAAATTGTATAAATTAGAAACTGTCAGTAAACACAGAGGTCTGACTGAAACTATGGGCAAACAATTCCGTAACCTGCAGGGTACCAGTAGGGAAGAGTTAGAGAAGGAGCACTCTTTCAGGTGATTACTACTGACAGCTGTTAGGTGGGATATTGAGGTAATGTTAGGCAGGATATTGAGGTAACTGAACTTCTTTCTGAGCCAGTATGTCTGTTATTTCATAAGATTAAAATTCTAAGTTATAATTCTAAATTGTTGGAGAAGGAGAGGAGCTGCAGTGGCTGAAACTCTGCCAAGTTCCTATTGAAACTTTTCCTCAGTATTGGACTCTTAAGAAAAACTAGTATTTGCCATGTCCCTTCAGTAAATCACAGCTCTAACTTTGAACTTCACAGGTTTCAGGATTTTGGAGAAGGCCAAGAGTCTACTTGTGAATCCCTAAAATATTGTGCTGCCTCCTACCATTGCACCTCTGGTGCTGTGTTGCCAATGAAGCTGTGTTGCTATTAATGAGAACTTCCCAGCTGTGGCTACCTCCTGAACGCCTCCACACTGGGAAAATCCCTGCAGAGGGTGATCTGTGGTAAAGGTAATGCAGTCTCTCTCTTTTGGGGGTTAATCAAGAAATCTTTTCTTACTTTCTTCACAGGCCATGCCCCCTCTTTCTCAATGGATCTTGATCTTTGGGATAAAAATAAAGAATGGTGTAACACAGATTGCCAACATCTTCCTTCTCATATGAATTGATTGTGGAGGATGTGTGTGGGCACATGTTCTAGTTTTGATTTACTAATCACATTAAAAATCATACTGCAGCTTTGTTGAAACTTGTCTTGCAAGATACTAAAAGCTGCTGTTGACTTACTAATAATAATGGAAAAGAAAAGGAAGATCTGGCTAAGTATTAACGTCATGCTAACCAGAGTAAGACATTCCCTGAACTGAGAACTGAAAGTCTTGGGTTTTGGGATGCCAGAATAAAGAGGTTTGATACTTGTATTTTTTTATTTTTACTTTTTTTCCTGACTCAGGGTGCCTTTAAAGTAAAAGTTTACACATATGGTTATCTTAAAGTATTTTGTCCAGGAGGCTGTTTGTTAGACTGAATTGGTTGGTTTGAATTTTGTGCTTGTTCTCCCTTTCCAAAGCATCATTGCAAAAAGTTCTTATTCTATTGCTATTAAAAATTATTAGGAAGAAATCAAATTCAAAGGACTGTTGTGCTTGTTCTGCAGGAGAGTCTTACTACAGATGTTATTTCTTTTGAATGTGTTCCCATTCAGTTTTATGTCGTGTTGATACAACTCTCAGTTTATGCTGGTCTGACAAAATAATGTTCCCAGTCTTCAGGTGTTTCTGCTCCACTGCCTTGCTGTTATTATATCACTATATTATTATGATGCTATGACAGCAGACAGCTCTCCAGCAACTGTTCCATAAAGCCACTGACATAGCCCAGTCTGGTTACATTTTGGAGCTCTGAGTCACAATGTTTGGACTCCTGGCTTTTATAGTGTTTGAAAGTATTGCCCTTGCAAGTGCCCTGTTGCGAGCATTATCGTGTGAGTCTGTGCAAGGCCAAGGCGTGCACGTTCTGCGGGAATAAAAATCATTCAGATATTACAGGAAGGATGAGGAAGTGTTGGATAAAGAAAAATATTGGGAGATATCAGTCCCATGCTGTCTGGGGTACACCAGCAATGTTCAGCTGACAGTGAGTTTCCATGCACCTTAGGAAAAGACACCTGTGGCCAGCAAAACAACAGAAAGCTTCTGAGGGATTCACAGAGGGCAGGTCTGTTGTTGGGTGGAGATACTTAACATACCTTCATGACGTAGATTGAGGTACAGGAATTAGGGCTCACTGTAGCATCTGTATGTATATGTATACATATATATATTGCCACGGTTGAACTGGTTTTAGGTACCTGAGTTATTTCAATACATTGTGTGATGTTATCTGCAAAAGATGAAAGAACTTGGCTACTTTATAAATCAAGTGTGTGTTAAACTAACTCTCCCAGTGGACTGTGGCATGTGGCTTTCTTTTCTCCTTTGTACCTCAAATAGCAACAGACTACATGTAGATAGGGAGCAGGACACTGTAGCTGAAAGTAGCAGATCACCTTATGATTATGTACATGAAGCAAGAATTGCAAAATAACACAATAAATACACTGAAACTATGCAGCATTGCCTCTCAAACTTCAGCAAAAAGCTGCTGTTCAAAATGAAGTAAATCACAATAAAAACAAAAGTGGAATAAGGCTATGCACCCAGCAATACTAAGCATGTATAACAAATTTATCAAGTAGAACTGATGCTAAGCTATGCGGCAATTTGCTATTAAGACTACATGATGCTATAACACTATTATTTCAAATGTACTTCCAATTTTATTATCTACAATAGAATATTTTTATGTTCCTACTTCACCACAACTTTTTGCCTTCTAGATAGGGCCAGTCTGTTACTTACACATCTAGGGAAACCTTCTTAGTTGACTTAAACATTAATTCCTGTGCTTTAGCCATAGTTGTGCATCTGAATCAGAACATGGTTAATTGTCATGGATAGCTTCTTTTTCTGACATGAAACAGATTGTTGAGTGATGTAAACTTTCCTCATAAGATTGATACCTCAATTTTTTCTTCTCAAAGCAGCTGTCATTTTGGCATCCAGAGGCTGAAATAAACTTGGTGTGCAGCCTCAGGAACACAATATCCAAGGGGCTTGCAGTCACTGCTGACAGACACAGGCTTGTACCATGACCTGATCCCACTGCCATGTGCAGTTGGTCAGCAAGTGCTTGTAACATCTGTTGACTGTTGTTTGCTGTCTGCAGAACACTCATCTGCTCAGATTTCTTTTGTAGCTGTGGCACACCTGGCAGATCTGGTAGTTGTATTCCCACAGATAACAAGCAAAATCAGTTCCTTCTCCTAACAATGGGCAGCAGGCTCCAGGGGTGACAGTAAAGGGCTTGAAAACTGGCATGTTGAAGGTTGGAGTGGAATAGAAAGAACTCCTGGAAACTTTAAAGCTTATGTGAAAATCAAGTGATGAGGTTGACACTGAACAGTTACTCTCTGATAAGTACAGCTGCAACCTGCACTGTACTGCAAAAATTCCCAGAGATGGAGAGTTGGGAAGCATCATGAGTGCTTACCAACAATGAAGCATGCTTTTTACTAACATAGCATGTTACTCACAGCATGGGAACTGTCAGCCAAATATGTGTATGTTCTGGTGTCCCAGCTCAGCAGCTGATAGCTGTGCAGAACCCAGCTTGTGAATTTTCAGATTTAGATGGGGCTTTTATAACAAGGCGGAGGAGGAGGGAGAAAGCCGGATCTGGCTGGTTCTGCTGCAGCTTTCCTCTGCGATACTGGGGCACTCTTTTGCCGTGAAGTAAACTATCAATCTTTTCTGCTTGGAAATGGAGATTACAATACTGCCATACCTCACAGAGGAAGAATGAAAATGCCTTGAGATAGTCCTCTATGTTCTGCTTGGAAAACACACCATTATTGTAGAACAACTGCATTTTATTTGATTAATGTTAAGAACAGATCCACAGTAAAATGGATCAACGTACCTTTATTTGCACTCAAGAAGCAAATAAACATGCCTTGATCTAACTGCCACTTGGGTTACTGAATTGCTTAAAAGTGGACCTTGAGCCTTGGAGATCCTGATTGACTTTAGGGAAAGTTGAGTAATAGCAACTGATGCATGCATGTCACTCACTGTGGTCAGAAATTCACAGAAGTTCACTTGCTTGTGTGCTGGAAAACACACTGTTTGGTATGTACTAAAACCACACACCCACAAGTGAAAAAAAGCAATATATGTGTGCCATGCAAGAAATGATATGAAAGGTGCAGCCCTAGTGAAAAGTGAGAACACCTCTCCCTGGCTGTGTCATCTTACCTTCCTCACTTGTTTATGTTCCCAGATGTAGAGATATGAGCTTGGATAGGTTTTGGGTCTTCTCTTCGAGACTGCTGGTGTGAGATACATGTAAATAAACATGGCAGAGAACTCCAGAACACACATACAAGGACTGTTGGTTGCAGCTGAAGAAAATACATGTAATTGTTAGAATGTGTGTTTTAGAATAGTTCCTTTTATCGCATAAAATAAAGCTGGGCTATGAGAATACTATAGGAAAGATCAAAACCTGATTTTTAGTACTCTTAGACAATTTCTCCTCACAGAATTAAGCTGAAGAGAATGACCAAGTAAATGATGGTCTGGAAAGAAACATTAGAGTAGTTCCAGCATGTGGAAATCTGTTTGTGCCATAAATCTTTTACCAATTTATTATGTTATTGGAATCATTATTTAAATTTCAGCACCTTAAATCCTGATTGCCTACAAGGCACGAGTTATTTTGCCTTTTCTAGGAAGGGCACTTGAAATTTAGATGTATAGAAATATAGGGAAAAAATAGTGATAAAAATGAACACATGGTGAATAGAAAATTTAAACCTACATTTGAAATATGTCCAGTATCATACAAAAATTTGCACTTCCATAATTAATGAATGTCTTTTCCTTCCTTGCCCCTGATTTTAGTTGTTTGCAACAAATGAACTAAAGAACAAATATCTTGAAGTCAGCAAAGCCAACACAGCAGCTTCCATAAAGCCCTTTGCCAAACTGATTAGATTTGCAATTCACCCACTAAGCCTGCCCGGTCATGGCAGCATCACGCAATGAATCTTTTCATTGAATAAAACTGGAATTGCAGAGAACTAATGTATTTTCTTTTGTATGAATACTTCTGTAGTTCTTGTTTAAACATGAAATTGTTCCTGATTAACTCATGCGTGAGCAGGCTGAGTCTGGAACTGGAAAAAAATCTTCCTGTTAAACTTAATGTAGTTGTTTAATAATTAAACAGAAGCAGTTAATTGGAAAATAGTGCATATGTCGGCAATCCTCAGTCTTTTTCCTTTGGATGTAAATGGACAGTGGTTGGCTAAAGAACTGGTATTAAAAAAAATCTTTGGATAACAGGTTTTCTTAATTTGTTGATTTTTGTAACTTGTGGGAATAATAAGGAAGTATCTGACAGTTTTTGCATGTAAAATAGCAGTACAAGCAGATTGGCATGAAGGTAGAAGAATCCTTTGTTTCTCTCTAATAACCAAGGGAGCTCCAGAAACCAAAGGTTGCACTGCTCAGCAGAGAGGTTATGAGAACTACAGCGTGTCCTCAACTGCTATTCACATCCAGGCAGAGCAGGAAGAGAGAACAACCTGATTTTCATTCAGATCCTGGGTGGACTGGGCTTTTACAGATTTGATTTAGGATTCTTTTTGTTACAGCCTTTGCATAATTAATATTTTCAGCATTGTTAGTGAGCACATGAGCAAGTGAGACTATAACAAAAAATTGGATTTGTTCATTATGGATTGATTTATAAGACTAGGATTAATTAAAATGATACACTGTCCAGAAAATAGCTATTTTTAACTGGTGATCCAAATGAAGTAAAACGAAGACTGTGCTCAGTTCTACCTCATCCAATTTGTTCTTGTGTTAATCTAAAGAGAAAAGTGAATACCTTTGTTAGATTATTTTTATTTTTAAAAGCCTTCTATTAGCAAACTAAAAGTGAATAACACAGGGGAAGAATCGTTCTGAGGCTGCTAACTTTAGAACTTAACCATAGAAGCAGCCTCTGCTAGCTCTGTCTGCAGTGGCCTGAAAGCCATGTTTAAACATGTCTTGAATACAGGTCCTGTTGAATCAGTGGCAGACAAGGTTTAGTTGACATGTGAATGAGGTGGCTGTAGTGCCAAAACTGCAAAATTGTCACAGACAGTGACTACTGAAAAACTTAAATCTATTAAAAATCAAACACAAAAGTGCAGTTTCTCTGCATGGCTCTTGTCAGTCACTGGACACTCCTGTGTGGAGTGACTGGGCTTTACCTCCTCCATGGAAGTGAAACAGCTGGGTCTGATCCAGGACCTGATGGGGGGAGCAGATGTAACAAGTCTGGTAATGACCAAGCAGCTGCTTCCACTAATCTGCTGCAAGGGGAGCTGGGGGTCTTTGCCATGCTGTGCTTTTAGGATAAGCTAGGTACTGATTTAGCGATCAGATTCCTCAAGTGACTGTAATTCCTGGTCTTGTGTTTTGCAGACTCTGTCCCAGGGCTAGGTCCTGTGTGTCCAGCACCTGGTGTAATGTTTGGAGATAAGTGCTATCAAGGTTGTGTGGAACTGTGCTTTGGGTGATGGCCAAAGGCTCTTTAGTCAGAGTATGTGTGAGCCAGGAGAACAAAAGCGTTTTGTCTTGGTTAGTGATTGTTTTTGGCTCTTAACAGAGTTAAAATGTTATCCCATGAAGGTTCACTTTGCTTCTTCAGTTCCTGGAGAGAATTTCCAGGGAAATTCTGTGAATATCTTGCTTGTAAACCTCCTCTCTTCCTGCCCTGCTCCCTGACAACACCTTCCCAAGGAATACCTTTCTTGCTTTTTTAATCTCTTCTGCTTGTCTATGAGCAATGGTTGGCTGCTTTGGCCCAAATTGTCTGAAAGATGCACATATCGACAGACATTGAGGGAGAGTTGGCTCAAATTGCACAGAAGTTTGCATGGGGTGTTGGGTTATGTCTCTGCCCTGGTGAACAAGAGTACAAGACAAGCAAGGTTTCATGAGCAGGATAGTGTTGCAAATCAAGGACTATGCGTGGTATAGATAGGTCTGGGGTGCTGTCAGTGCTACAAGTTTCACCCATGGTGATATAAGAGATTTGAAGGTATACATATCTGGCTGAGTGCCACAAAATGGGGCTGCAAAGGCACATGTGATATGTATAATGATGTTTAAGCTGATGCTGCCCTTACTGAGAAGGAATGTTGCGTAGTGGTGTATGTAACTAGGGAATTGGAATACAGGCACGTGTTAAAGGTGACTGCAATTTTATGCCTTAGGAATCAGTAATTTTGAAGAAACATCCTTAATTCCTTCCACAGCAACCCAAACTATAGGTGTTTAGTTCCCATTTGTCACCAGCATTTCTCTGATCTCTGCCTAGCTAAGCTCATAAAGTGCCTCCAAGTATGTTTACAGAGATGTTTACTCTCCAAACCCTTCAGGCTGATCACTCTGAAACTACTTAAGGAATGTACCTGTCAACTTGGTTGGAAAAATACTCTCTCTATTTAAAAGACAAAGAGCTGCTCTGTAATGCTGCTTGCAGTCTTCACCAAAATTCTCAGTCTGGATTGAAATACTTCTTTCAACTCCTATTTTTTATTTGTGTAATACTTAATATATTATATAGAAACATTAAGTTAAAGCCATTATACTAAATGTTGAAAGCTCAGATTTAAAGACTTTACATCTGGAATATCGTGTCAAATTCTAACCAATTTGTCAACAGAGGTAGAGTAATTTTACTTTGCGAGCCAGCAAAGAATGGCAGAACGATGTCTGTAGTTGTTTTAGACATCCAAGAGAAAAATGAAAGTGTTAAGATAGTAACATCTTCCCCTGGAACTGCAGTTAATCTGATTCAAATATAGCCACAAGTAAGAGCTGCATCTTAGTCGTCTTTCTGAAAAGATAGTAGAGAGAGAAATAGCAACATTCTTCATTCAGTTATACAAATACACTGAGTGTCAGTTCTGTATAATTCAGAATACCAAGTGTGTAAATATAACCATTTTAACACACTGGCTTCTAGATTGTTCAGAGTAAAACATTTTCCTTACATGGTGATGAGTAGTTTGTCTCCCTTACCGCTGTAAAAGCCTTTATCTTCTGTTTTATTCGTCCTAATATCATTGCTAACAGAGAGCCAGGAGCATTCAGATGATACATTGGCAAAACCAGTCTGAGAGCACTGGCTGCTGCACTGTAGCTGTTGAGATGCCTCCATTCAATAAATGTAAATAATTTGGAGAACATGCAGTTCTAAAAATGGTATGTGTATTGTCTTGAGGAGGAACGATCCGGAAGGTTGATCCAGGTGACTAACCCTTTAAAACTAGTTTATGTTTCTGAACTGAAACACCTCTATAGCTTTAGAATTTGCACAGTGAACCAAATGGGTTTGGCCTGTATTATTTTTTCATCTGGAATTGCATCAATTGTAACATTAAGCCTTTTTTTTTTTTTTTTTTTTTTTTTTTA